>JAXCHB010000198.1:4075000-4292500 GCA_036926305.1 Uropetala carovei
TTTATATGCTAGAATTTTATCTGTATGTGGTTAGGAAAAGCCCAATTTATCTTTAAATGTGACTTGAAGTTAATGGAACTGTAAACGGGTTGACGCACAGCTGAATGAGCTGAACATAGGGTGTCGCAGACAAAAAATGGTTGAGAACCACTGACCTAGACTGTCAAGCTTTTCATTACCAATTCCCAATTTGCTCACGGGAAACCGCTTTGCTTCCAAATTTATAATTATATACAGGAAGCCTCCGACTTAAGAACATCCGTACTTGCAAACGAAGCTTCACATGGCAGTAATATCTGAATAATTCTGGCAAGCGGATGCCAACCCTCACGTACAAACCAGTCGTCGGTTACAAACTTCGACGGCGGAGCGTAACGTCAACCCTCCGCAGGATATTCTGCGACACAGTGGCCCGTTACGCTCTTACTCAGTCACTTGTTTGTTGCCTTCCGAGCGAGAGCAATGTATGTCCGTGCAAATTACGATTTAAAATAAGACCGTGATCATGGCTGAGAAACGTGAGAGTGTTGCCATCTTAAATTTGGTAACGAAACAGGACAAGATGAAGCGTCTCGAGAAATGAGAAACGCCCCCACAAATCGGTCTTTTGTTTGGTTTGTAAATCGTACTACGACTGGAGCGATAATCAAAGGCAAAGCTGTAATTGACCACAGCATTGTTTTATTCTATTATCAATTACAAATGTACAATATTTCAGCTTAATAACAGGTTAAAACAGGATTTTGTGAGCTGGTTTTGGGACATAACTGCCCATTATAGCATTGTGTCAATGGAAATTGAGCTTCGAGTTGCGAACAAAAGATTTACGAACGAACCTTTGGAACGCAACCCGTTCGTAACCCGGGGAGCTCCTTTGTAGTCGATGTTTTTATATATCTTCGACTGCTTTCATCGAGAAAAATAAATTAAAAAGTGGTTAAGAGAATGGGATCGGATGAGGCGACGTATCGGTTGGAGACGAGTCAAGCAGAGATATTGAAAGGGACGTCTGAAGATGGGATGCGTGCCGTACGTTGACACAAAGTGGAAGGTTGACAGAGAGAGACGGAGAGGTATCCTAGCAGTCGATGATTGATGAGGGAGGCTCCAGAAGGGGCAAAGGAGTACCCTCCCCTCCCCCACTCACCCCTTCCACGCCGTTTTAAGAGTTGGATATCACGTGTCAATCGTAAATCTAAATTTGGAAAACCCACCATTGTCTAAAATGGCACATTCGATAGCTTCAATCTTTTATCCTATTCTCTCTCTATCTCTATCTATCTATCCATCTATCTCTCTCTCTTTCTATCCAGGACACTTTTCTCCCCCTCTCTCTCTTTTTCGTCTGTTCACATATATATGGAAGAAAACGGAGCCAACGAGATGAAATAAAATCCAGAATCCGCCATAACGTCAATTTCTTTTCAGAGCAACTGCATCCGTCTTTCATATTGAAATATCGTTTTCGTAAAGGACAGGTTTTTATAAAGTTGACGGAATAGTTTTGCAACGGAATCCGTTTGCTCGTGATTTATATAAACAGGCATAACCGTTTATTCCATGACATGAGAACGTTATCGTATCCTCAGACACACGCAGAGTGTATACTAGACCACGGCTAATTAAATATCACTAGCTGAACCCGCGCAATGTTTGCGCGGTTCTTTTCAATTAATTTATAAAAAATTATGAAGTGTGTACAATATGTTGATATAAATAATTCACATTTAACTCTAATAATGCTTTTTCCCGGTATAGATAAGGTTAGCGGGTTCGAAACTCGCTGAGTGCGTATTGACAATTTTTTATGCGAAATCAGTCATAAATATGCATTTTAAGAGTCATAATAGAGAGGAAATTAATGCTACACAGTCATTGATCGCAAGCTTTTGTGCTTTTAATTTTCTTTGATTCTTTTTATGGAATTATTTGTCATTTCTTGTTCATACATCAATCAATGCAACCGTTTATTTAGATTATCAATGAAGAGAAGAACCATGAATGTGTTAAAAAAATAACGTATTCTCATCTAATTTTAAATTTATGCGTGCGCTTATTTGTGTTAATAATTATTATGGATGCGTAATATAATGGTTCTACTTATAAAAAGGTAAGATTCCAGCATTCAAACGATGAAAGAAGATTCATTTGCTTTGATCAATCGTTAGAAACGCTTCCCATAAGCTATTAACTGAATAATATCAGTAAATATTTACGTTTCTATGTACAAAATTTGACTTGCTAAAGCAATAATAGCGATGCCTAAACAAAAGTTCGAAGCGAATAACGCTATTCTTTCACCTATTTGACGGTATAATTGACACTAATTGAATCAAAGGCAACAATGATGGTCGCCCGGAAAGTATAAAATTTCAAAAACAACTGCGTATTTCTGAAATCTTCGACCGTGTACCATGTAAACACTGCAATAATATGATAGTTTACAGTTTTATCCGTCGAATGAAGGAAAAACGCAGAAAATCGATCCATATTAAGATGTTTTGATGAATGAAGGAAAAATCCTTGCACATCGAAAAATCTAAACTTATAGGAAAATGTAATCGTCTTCTGGAGTCGAACCCAGGACTTTTTCAGGATGTTTGATTTTCCTAGGCACCATCTCATAGGGGTTTAACGGTTTTGAAAGTTTCACCTCTTAATTCCATCGTGAAATGACCAAAAGTACCGTGAAAGACAGACGGACACTTGGGAATTTATATATACTGATTTTAAATTATGTATTAGTGTACAAAATTTTACCGCAGGGATATTTGCTATGTTCGTAAATAATAACAAGGAGAAATAGACAAACGGCAAGCTTTCGAAAAAAACTGAAGACATGATAATGCGTCCCTAAGAATATAAGTGGTGAAGTCAGGTTTTTATATCGACTTGTCTGACGTTTCTAATATTAAAAAAATATTTTCTTTTTTCATTTTCTCCATTTGAATAACATAGGGATAAGGGTAGCTTATTTTTCATTTGAATTTTAAAATTACCTAGAGACATGGTACGAATTTGAGACAAATGGTTCTATGAAGAAAATAACAAAGTTTATTTTTATTGAAGACATAATCCAAATCCTGTTCGAATTAGCGTAAAAATACGTTTAGAATAACAAATATACGTGATTTTATCAGTTTTATGACAATACCAATTATAAGTTACCATGACAACTCCTATTGTCGTCGAAGTTGAGAGTCCAATGCATTTATATGGGAAAAACTTTAACGTAATACCGTTTTTCAATTTCTTGCCTTGTTTACATGGCAACAAAATATTTTATTTTAATTTAAATATTACTAATAAATAGCTTTTGAAGCTATTTTCGTGTGGCGTAGAGTTCTCCAGAGCATGATGTTTTTAAAACTACGCAGTTAATAAAGTAACTAGACGCAAAATTTCCACAAATTGTGAATGGAGTAATCGTTACATTCTTTCCAAAATACTGTTGATGTAAACAATACTCTCGTAACAGAACTCATGGATGAGAGAATCGAGCTAATATCGGAGGATAATATTCACTCTGTGAACGTTCTCTATTTACTTTTTTGTCTTTCGTTAAATTAAATAATTTCGTTTGTTCCTTTGTTCATCCATTTTCTGTTGATTATTGTGTTCTTGCCGGTTTTGCTTAGTTTTCGTTTTGAAGATATCGTCAAGAAACTTCGCATAGGTATATAATTTTACCCTGCGGATAACATAGGCTATATGTCGATAAATAAAATTGGGGGAGAGGGAGAGTTTAAACTAATAATTATTTTCCCATAAGTTTACAGGTAATTTTCGATTTTTCAGAGTCCAAGATTTTCCTCCTCCATTCATTTAAATAGGTAAATGAGGACCGGTTTTCTTCGCTTTTGCTTTATTCGATGGTTAAAACTGTACTATCTTATTCTTGCGATGTTTACATGTATTGTTACACGGTCGAAGTTTTATACTCACTAAATCCGTTGAAATTCAACGGGCACTTGTGCTAGTAAGACATAATGACGAGCGAAATCCGCAACATTTACTTTATCAGGAGAATAAATTATTCTCACTAGCAAAATAAAAATTATGACCAGAGGAATTTGAAAAAAAAATTTCAAAGGCAAAGTAAAACTGTAGTGTAAAAATTTAATTGGTGGACCAATTGGTAAAGCAACCGCAAAGCTCTCCGCTGAAATTTTATGGGAAAAAGAAATGAATATCAAAAGAAAATATTCAAAGGAATGAAATGAGAGTAAGAAGAAGATTGATAGATAGGGGTAAAAAAAGTTTTGAGGTGGAAAAGAAAAAGCAGGACGACCTTCGCATGGTTCGACTAAAGATTATTATTTTGTTTGGCAAAACACATAATTGTCAAGCAAAGGAAGCAAACCTGTCTTATTAAGAAAGAATCGTTGAAAATGAGTCAGTACCTCAAATATTCATCTACAGGATCATTTCGGAAGGCCTATGTATTTTATGCGCAACACCGTTATTGAAGAGAATTTTTATTATGCTAATATACTGTTATATAAAATGTTTTTGCTACCATAATTGTAACAAGTTAGGAAAGTGTTCAACGTATCACAAATGGGCGCGTTTCGTGCAATGGAGTATTAGAAAAAAATGATATATCTGTACGTAAGGGAAATAGCGTTTTTTCTTCTTCATAAATAATCCATTTTCTTCCTATTTAAATATATTGCATGCACACGTAAGGAAATTAAACGTTTGTTTGTGAGATTATGTTAGCAACAATCACGTAAGTCAATCAGGGGTACCATTATACTGGTGATAAAAAATGAACTTTGTTATTTCTCGTAAAATATTGCTCATATCAAAATATTTTTCAAATAAAAATTGTAGAACTAGTAAATTAGAGAATTTCTTCCCCTATACATTTTTATCGTAGGAGTAGCCGCTATCTATAAAATCAAGCCAGGATGTCTTAAATCGAGTTGAACAGAAATTTTCTTGCATGGTTACTTCTTCATTATTGCTAACATAAACAATCTCACGAACAAACGTTTAATTTCCTTAAGTGTGCATGCAGTATTATTAAATAGGAAGAAAATGGATTATTTATGATGTAGAAAAGAACTTTAAAACGCTATTTCCCTTACGTACAGGTATATAATTTCTTTCTAATACTCCATTACACGAAACGCGCCCATTTGTGATAAGCTGTACAGTTTCCTAACTTGTTATTAAATTGAGAAAACCTGAACTATCCAGCGTCACACATAATATTGTTACGAACACTTTGAGTAGAACGGTACCACATTCCTTCAAGCATTAACACCTATTTAATGAAGTCGATGGAATATGTTCGAACATATTTCCAATTACAGATATTCGGTTAAAATACTTATAACTTTTCCGAAGGTTATGCAGAAATCATTTTTGTAATTTGTGTAACTCTATAAAAGTTAGTGTTAAAACAAAATGGTCCTTTTGTAAGCTGCTCGCTGGTAATATGTTTACATCGAAGAGAGTTGAAAAATGCTACTTAAGGCGTATTCTCTATCAATTTAACTACAGTTAATATTTTATAAATCATAAAACACACAAAAAATGAAGTATGAAACAAATTTTAGTAGAACCTTCCATTTAGTAGACAATTAATTTAATCGTAAATTTCCAGTATACAGCTCCGCCACCATGTAGCGGTGAATTCTGTAAACATATTCAAAATATAATTTACGGCAATAAGGACGACTGTATTCTTTTACGATACGAAATAATAATTTTTTCCTATAATGCTATCCATAATAATTTAATATCTATACAGCAAATATGAAGAAAGAAAGTCATGTGTTGGCCATGTCAGATTTTTTTTCTTTTGTTGAAATGATGATGATAAGAGAGGCACTTCGTGGGTTGGTATGGCGGAAAGTGGCTATGGGAAATGGAGCGAGACGTGGCAACTTCTTAATGGACTCTCAAAAGGAACTAAAAAAATATTTTCAGTTATTTTTTCGTTTTGGCAAAGTAGAAAGAGACAAATATTATTTTCCGATCGTCGCGATGATGCGAAGTGGCCGTAGAGGAGGGATGATCCCGTCTCGAAGAAAGAATTGGGTCGGGTGCACTCGAAGGAAGCCATTGCTGCCTCTCCTGATCCGCGCGGATGGTGGAAGGGGGTGGGGGTGGAAGGAGGATGGGGGGGGGGGGGGAATACCAAAGATTTTCATTTTTTTAACTTACGCTTTGTGTGTTGGAGAAGACATAAAAGGATTTGAAAGATGAGGACGAGAGCAATATAGAGAATGGAAGCGATGTGTGGATTGAAGGGGATATATAGATAGATCGATAGATAGTTCAAAGGTGTTCTACGGTTATTAAGAAGGACGGGGGAAACTGAGGGGGAGAGAAAATTCGTGAGGCACAGGAGGAGAGAGAAATAGGAAAAGAGAGAGAGAATAAAAAGTGACGCCGAAAAGAGCCAAATAAAGAGGAGAAAAGGAAAGAGGAGAGGGAGAGAGAGAGAGAAGGAGAGAGAGGGAGAAAGGGAGGGAGAGAGGAAGGGAGAGAGGGAGGGAGAGAGGGGAGAGAGAGGGGGGAGAGAGAGGGGGGAGAGAGAGGGGGAGAGAGAGGGGGGAGAGAGGGGTGGAGAGAGAAGAATAGAGAGGGAGAGAGAGAAGGAGAGAGGGAGAGAGGGAGAGAGAGAGGGAGGGATAGGGAGAGAGAAGGGGAGAGGGGGAGAGAGAGGAGAGAGGGGGAGAGAGAGAGGAGAGAGAGGGAGAGAGAGGGGGGGGGAGGGGAGAGAGAGGGGGAGAGGGGGGGAGGGGGGAGGGGGGTGAGAGGGAGGTAGAGGGAGAGAGGGAGAGAGGGGGGAGAGAGAGGGAGAGAGGAGGGGAGAGAGAAGAATAGAGAGGGAGAGAGAGAAGGAGAGAGGGAGAGAGAGAGAGAGGGAGGGAAAGGGAGAGGGAAAGAGGGAGAGAGAGAAGGGGAGAGAGAGGGAGAGAGGGGGGAGAGAGAAGGGGAGAGGGGGTGAGAGGGAGGTAGAGGGAGAGAGGGGGGGATAGAGAGGGAGAGGGAGGAGAGAGAAGGGGAGAGGGGGGGGAGAGAGGGAGGGGGGTGAGAAGGAGATAGAGAGAGAGAGGGGGGAGAGGGGGGAGGGGAGGAGAGAGGGAGAGGGGGTGAGAGGGAGAGAGGGGGGAGAGAGAAGGGGAGAGGGGGTGAGAGGGAGGTAGAGGGAGAGAGGGGGGGATAGAGAGGGAGAGGGAGGAGAGAGAAGGGGAGAGGGGGGGGAGAGAGGGAGGGGGGTGAGAAGGAGATAGAGAGAGAGAGGGGGGAGAGGGGGGAGGGGAGGAGAGAGGGAGAGGGGGTGAGAGGGAGAGAGGGGGGAGAGAGAGGGAAAGAGGGGGGAGAGGGAGAGAGAGGGGGGAGAGGAGAGAGGGGGAGAGAGTGT
The DNA here is from genome assembly GCA_036926305.1 of Uropetala carovei. Lineage (NCBI taxonomy): Eukaryota > Metazoa > Arthropoda > Insecta > Odonata > Petaluridae > Uropetala > Uropetala carovei. The sequence goes on from JAXCHB010000198.1 coordinate 4,082,385, forward strand.
GAAAGGGGGAGAGGGAGAGAGAGGGGGAGAGAGAGAGGAGAGAGAGGGAGAGAGAGGGGGGGAGAGGTGGGGGGGGAGAGAGAGGGGGAGAGAGGGGGGGAGGGGGGTGAGAGGGAGGTAGAGGGAGAGGGGGGAGAGGGGGGAGAGAGAGGGAGAGAGAAGGGGAGAGGAGGGGAGAGAGAAGAATAGAGAGGGAGAGAGAGAAGGAGAGAGGGAGAGAGAGAGAGGGAGGGAAAGGGAGAGGGAAAGAGGGAGAGAGAGAAGGGGAGAGAGAGGGAGAGAGGGGGGAGAGAGAAGGGGAGAGGGGGTGAGAGGGAGGTAGAGGGAGAGAGGGGGAGAGGGGGGAGGGGAGGAGAGAGGGAGAGGGGGTGAGAGGGAGAGAGGGGGGAGAGAGAGGGAAAGAGGGGGGAGAGATAGGGAGAGAGAAGGGGGAGAGAGAGGGAGAGAGCGGGGGAGATGGAGAGAGAGGGGGAGAGAGGGGGAGAGAGAGCGGGAGAGAGAGAAAGAGAGAGAGGGAGAGAGAGGGGGAGAGAGAGAGAGCGGGAGAGAGAGAAAGAGAGAGATGGAGAGAGAGGATGAGAGAGGGAGAGAGAGATAGAGGAAGACAGAGAGATAGAGGGAGAGTCAGAAGATAGAGGGAGAGAGAGAAGGCTACCCTATTCGGAAAGGAACAAATATTAGGAAAAATTGGAGGAGAGACTGCGGAAGTTCCGCGGGCCGAAAGTTAAATGCAACGATTTCCTTGAGAGGTGGCGAGGATAGAGAAAGAGAGATAGAGAGAGAGAGGGGTGTGGGGGAGAGAGATGGGAGGCACTTTTTCTCTGGAACCTTTCTCAAGGAGTTAAGCCAAGACGACGGATAAGACTGAGGGATTTGGACTGAGTGTGGAGGGGAGGGGGGATGGAGGGGAGGAGAGCGGGAGGGGTAGAGAGGATGTGGAAAGAGGAAGAAGTCTAGTAGCAGTCCGTGAGTTCGGGTGCCTCCCTGCGGCCGTCTGCCAAGAGTTCGAACCTCGCCGGACGCTGTGGCGGTCCTGCGCGGATGAATGGCAACAGACTCTTTGGCGGCGAAGCGGATGGGCAGGCGGTATATGTATATCGCGTGCCGAGGAGACTGAAGGAGAGGGGAGGGGAAATGGAATGGAGAGAGAGAGAGGGGGGGGGGAGGGGGGAAGGGAGCAGTCGATCTTATGTGAGGAGGAAGAGTGTTTGGACGAAATCCCCGCTTCCCCCTTAAGATTTCTTCGTATTCCTTTTCCTGCTTCCTATGGAACGAGAGAGAGCAGCCACTTCGTCTCCGCTCCTTAAACCCGCCAATGCGTGCTTGACCCTTCCAAATCGAGGGCACTCTCCAGGAAGATTCGCTCAGAGAGAGAGAGAGATATCCCCCCTTTTTTTAGAAATCGGGTGAAATTATACTCTGACTGTCTTATCCCGAAGTGTGTATTCGAAAAGAGGATTTTTTCAGGTTCTCAGTTGCTTGTTATGGTCGTTATTTTATCGAATATTGGACACTAGGGCGAAAAGTCATCCGAGTTTTTCTCTTTACCATATTCGTGTATTGAATATTGCCATTGTAATTTATACCAACTTTTATATTAACTACAAAAGTAGTATATATATATATATATATATATATATATATTTATATCTTATAAATATATAAATTTATACGTTTTTACACCGTTGAAGTTATCGAATTCAAATGTTTCAGGGGCCATCCTATAGACCAAAGGAAGAACTTGATCTAGGTTTGCACACAGTGGGGTCTCTTATATCCCATGGGGTCAACAAAATACTATTTTCATAAGAATGCATGGGAAATGGAGTGGAGAAATCCCAAAATGCCTTGCACCCTTCACTGATGTGGATATAAATATACCTAAATATTAACTTACGATCACGGGAAATGGCTTATTTTACGCAGGAAAGATTGACTATTTTAATTCTGTTCGTGTTTTATCCTATTACATGCTAAATCGCTCGAAATTTATCTGTTTAGATCAGTGACTAGGCGGGTGGATTACAATGGTAGGTAACAAAGATGATACAGCAAAACAATGATTTGCTCGTCACAGATGATCTCACACTGTAACACAAGTTTTACTTTTTGTGTGGAGATATTTTGCAGATTTTGTGTGAAAATATCATATCCGCCCACAGCTAGGAAACAGCGCATCATCTTTTGGAATATAAGAGGTAAGATCTATTTTTCGTATGCTATTCCTATTCGTAGAGGAGTTTCACAAAATCCCTCATGAGTAGGGTTACCACCTGCTAGACCTTCATGACCCGGAGATTTTAGTCTGAAACCCGGAGAATTTGAAGGAACACACTTTTTTCTTTTTTAACAAGTTTTCAGTTGTTCACTAGTTGTTAATTAACAAGTACGATAAATGACATCAATACATCTTTGAATATCAATGAAATATTATTTATTTCATTATGTATAAATATGGTAAATGTATTATTTTTATCTCTTTTGAGAAAATTCGTTTCGCTTGAAGTTTTAATGCCATCACATATTTGAAATTCATTATTTTCATTGGTTAGTATCATGAAATTATTTGATCCGGAGAAATTATAGTAAAATCTGGAGACCGGAGATGAGGTGTAACAACCTGGAATCTCTGGGTGAAACCCGAAGAGGTGGTCGCCTGTCATGAGTGGGAGAGTAACTTCTTCACTCTTTTTGATTAAAAAATGGAAAATTTAAGTTAATTAGTAATATAATGCGCAATTTATGATGAAAAGATTTGATGCTAAATCTTTTGATCAGAATCTGCCTTTGAATGAAGCCATGATTGGGACGCAGTACTGAACAATTTTTATGCATATAAAAATTGCTTTTCAGTTTAATTTGTTATAAAGTCGGTTTTTGTATTTTATTTTGTAGTTGATAAGACATCCTGCTAAATATCTTTAATTTATCTGTTAAACTATTACTCACATACAAAGTAGCTTTTAATTTATTCTTATGAGGTTTCTATGCATTTTAGGACAATTTATTTTCATAAATATATGATTCAACATTATCTCACTTGCAAAGTACTACTGAACTCCAACTCGCAAATATCCAAGCTCGCCAGTCATTTACCAGCCGAGAGTGAAAAGTGAGACGAATCTATTTCCATCAGACAATGAGATGAGTCTTTTCACTTATTGAAGGTAAATAAATGTTTTTTATTGATAACACATTTTTACTTTCTCCATCATTTTCACGAAAAAAATCGAATTGGAGATTTCAACGAAAATACAGGTCTTGGTTTTATTGTCAAATAATAAATTTTGCAATGTTAATATTTATTCCAAGTGATTAAATAATATTACCTATTTTATTATAATTCTGCCACATCGGCTTATTTTTTATCTATATGTCTATAGTTATAATTGTATTGTTACATATTTTTGATTTTTCTTTTTTTAATATCAGATTACCCATGGCTACTATGGCGAAGAAAAAATGTCGGCAGTATTCCACTGAGTACCTTGCCCACAGTTTTATTCCATCACCCCAAGACAAAATGATGCCACTGTGTCTAATATGTATGACTACACTTTCAAATGAAAGCATGCGGCCATGTAAGCTGCGGAAGCATTTGGAGGTAACGCACAAGGACAAGGTGGACAAATCACTAGATTACATCAAAAAACTGCGTGATAATTTCCAAACAAGGACAACAGTAAAAGAAAAGTTTAGTGGAAGAGTATCTAAAGTAGACAAAGGTTTACTTGCATCCTATGAGATTTCCAAGTTAATTGCAAAAGCTGGAAAGCCACATAATATTGGCGAATCATTGATTTTGCCTGCAGTGTCTGTTGTAATTTCAACTGCTATGAATCAGAGTGCACATGAAATTACTCAGGCCTACCCTTTGAGCAACTCATCAGTATCGAGGCGTATTAATGAAATGGCAGATGATGTGGAAAAACAACTAGTTGCACAACTGCAAGTTAAGAAGTTTCCACTTTACTCGACAATGAAGCCTTTCTGATGACATATGTTAGGCTTTTGAATGGTGATCAGCTCAGTGAGGAAATACTTTTTTCCCGAAAGCTTAAGACAGACACCAAAGGTGAGACAATTTTTGAAGGAGTTAAGTGTTATTTCAAGGAAAACAATATTCCACTAGAAAATATAATGGCTTGTGCAACTGATGGTGCTGCTTCGAAGTTTTTTGCATACACTGCGTGGTCCACCGTCAACATTGGGTTGCAAAAAACTTGGGAGGACGTTTGCATGATGCCCTTGCTATTGTAATAAAGGCTGTCAACTTCATAAAATCAAATTCACTTCAAGATCGTCTTTTCCGACAACTTTGTGAGGAAAATGAAGAAGATTTTGAACGCCTACTAATGCATACAGGGGTGCGATGGTTATCAAAAGGTAATTGTCTTCATCGTTTTGTTGCACTTTGGGACAGTATTGTATCATTTCTAAGTGATAAGCATCTTGGAGAACAGATCGTTGCTGCAAAGTGACATATTTTATCCATCAGATATGTTTGAAAAGCTGAATTTGTTAAACAGTTACCAGGAAAAAACTGTAATCTTATACTTTGCAAAGAGGCTATTACAGCTTTCCTTGGAAAACTCAAGCTATTCTGGAGTAATATTGGACATCGCGAGTTAATGCAATTTCCATCACTGGCCACTCTTGACATAGAATTGCAAGATGACGATCTCATTGTATATGTTGAACATTTGAAGCATTTCTATAGTGATATGCAATTTTGGTTCAGCGACCTGCTAGAGATGAATATTTCAGATTGGGTGGTTGATACATTTGGGGTAAATGCGGTTGATGTTGACATCATATTCCAAGAATGTCTGATTGAGCTGCAGAGTGATATAACAGCTCAAGCTAGATTCAAAAATGGCAAACAGAATTTCTGGATAAGTAGCGAAATTGCAAATAAGTTTCCACAGCTCTGGGAGAAGGCAAAATTGTTTTTTATCAGATTTCCCACTTCTTATCTGGTTGAATATGGGTATAGTCGAGTACTTCACCTGCTATCAAAAGCTCGTAACCGACTTGATATTGTGAAGAGAGGTGACCTTCGATTATCTCTGACAACACTTCAACCAGATATTCAAAAGCTTACTAGTTTGCATCAGCCGCTAGGATCTCGCTAAACAAAGTGACAATAATATTATGGTAATATTTTTTGTATTAAATACATTATAAATAAACAATTTTTTGTATTACATTTATTATAAATAAACAATAGGTATATTATAAATATGGATTATATTATAAACAGTGCAGTTGATAAAGTACCTTTTTTTACCAACTAACAGCGACTATGATGGGCGGGGGCCACAGAGGTGAATGAAGCTCAGAAGGGGGCCACGAGGAAAAAAAGGTTGAGAAACACTGGTTTAGATGATCATTTTCCAGGCGGCAACAAAGATCAATTTCTAATTGTTGTCCTCTTCAAAGGGAGATAGCCACGTAAAGATTACCAAATGCAAGGAAAATCCATGCCGTGCCACTTAAAAGAAAACTCTTTCCTGAGCGAAGCCGGGCTTTTAAGCTAGTCTTATAAAGTCCCGGGTTCGACGCCAGGAGAATGTTTTACATTCCACATGAATCTCATATCTCGGCCAATAAGTTTACACGCTAAAATTTTATTTTCAACGTGCAAAGTTTTACTCTTTTGGAAATTAAATTAGAAAGAATTGACCTACGACCTTCAAATTAGGGCCATTTTAAAGGAAAATAAACGGGCCGTTTAATTTTGTTCGTCTTTTCTCACCTAAAGGTAAAACATCAGCAAATTTTACGTTTAAATTCGCCGATGTAAGAAAAATCGTTCATTTTCATCAATGATCGCTTGGAAACGGGCATTGTTGTTTCAAGCCACATATGCTCATGTAAACCTATATTTATTTATGTAAATTGGATGGATAAATGCGGCAAATTACGTATTTTAAAACATGCTAATATTTGAAATAATTTGACCATGTTTTAACGTGCCTTCGTTGTCTTATCGAAGTCTTTCTGCATATTAAAGGCAGTTGCTTGCGCTGTGCCTTCGCATTATCTGAATAGAACAGATATTATGAATTATATTTGCCAGATGCAGTTTTTTCACATGTAAATTACCGACGACAACAATACCGGTAACCATGGAATCTTATTATTGAAACGTTAAAAAGTTTTCCAAAACTCGAGTATAATTGCCATTAATTGAACCGGAGGCAACAATGACGGTCGCCTTGACAACGGCCGGAAAGAATACGGAATATCCGCAAAATTCCGAAAACAATTGTGTATTTCTGAATGATTCGACAGCATAACGTTAGAACATCGCAACAATAAGATAGTATAGAGTTTTAGCCTTCGAATAAAGCAAAAACGAAGAAAATCGATCCATATTTACATGTTTTAATGTATGAAGGAAAAAAACCTTGCTCTCTGAAAAATCGAAAATCCCGTGTAAACTTATGGGAAAATAAAATTGTCTCCTGGATTCGAACCCGGGACGATTTTGGAAATCCCGGGTACTCTATGTTACTCGTTGTGTCATATGAAGTCAAATTGCAAAGTTTGGTCCTGATAGCTAAAAGGGCGTGGGAATGTATAAGGAACAGACAGATGGACAGATAGATGGACAGACATTCAATTTTATTATATAAGACTAGACGAATGAGCCCGTTTAAAACGGCATTTGAAAACAAACAATATAAAAATAAAACCAACAAACAGATGATAACACTATAATATTTGAAAAAGATTGGAAAGGACTACAAATGAAAACAGGAATAGTTTTAAATAAAGGCTTAAAGATCGAAAATAAGATTAAAAGTTGCTCGAAATGATCGAAGATATGAATTTAATGCAAATAAATCGAACGCAGTATTCATGTTATTTATATTTTTTATCTATATTACTAAAAATCCTATTTCTGTTTGTCTCTCTCTCTCTCCCTCTCTTTAACGCTATATACCTCAGCCATTTTTAATCTACGGGAATTTCAGCCTTCTTAAGTTTATTTTTTATCGAGTTATTCAACTAATTTTCTTAATTTCTTATTAAAAACCAAACATACATCCCTTATAAAATATATTCATTAAACTCATATTGAAAACATATTCCCCTTAAACTAATCTAAATCCAATAGGTACATACATGGTAGGAACGAAGAAACAGCGAGAAAAGGGAACGCCAGCGATCAGGGGGCTCGCCCCCTAGTGTGTGTGTGTGTGTGATTTCCACTCCTTCGATAGAATAAAAATGTTGGAAGCTTCATGATTCGAAACCGCCTTTCTTCGGATTCGGATCCTAGCCGCAACGTTTATTTGTAACATAAGACCGCGCCACAACGTGAGCAATGACGCATTCAATGGCATAAACCTCGAACTTCTCTATAACCTATTATGTCTCATGGCGACTCGAATGGAAAATTTCTCCCGAAATCTAAAGTCTTCAAAAATGTTGCCACGGGATATAGGTTTGCCAAAGGAAAATTAATGGCAGAACGGGCTCGATTAGAATTATAGTCTCATAATCTCCAACGTAGCTTTCAAGATTTATTGGGGAACCGCTTCGGATGAGATGGCGCATGCGCTGTGGAGAATGAAGCGGAAGAGATAGAGGGAAATGTGGAGATTAAGTGAAAGGGAGAAAGTAAGCCGTCCAAAGAATACTTAAGGACTCCATGTCTCTTGCTTTCCAGAATTCGCTGCATCCACGCACGCCACGCACCACGTAACTTGTACTTCACGCGTGCATTGTACAAGATTACGTCGTCGGGAAGCAAATGATAAAGTATGAAGGTGTGAACAGATAAGCAGCGTTAATTGCCCTCGGCAAGACTAAAGCGCGTTATTACATATGAATGATTTTTGCAAATCAAGACAATATTTTGAATAAAAAAGGTCGGTTCAAGGTGAGGTCAACTGCAATCACTAATTGTAAGTTCGAACTCTTTATGATGACCTGTTGAAGGTCACCTTTAATAAAGAGAGGTCGATAAGTCAGACGCTATAAATTTTTGATTTCATTGGTTTAATAGATTTTCCAAGTTGATTTAATCATGCTGTAATAGTCTATTATAATATAATTAGTGTACAGCCCGTTAAAAATGACGTGAGTAAAGATTCAATCGTTCAACCTATTTATGGAGATCAAATTGGCATCGGAAACATCAATTGTCTCTCTCTCTCTCGTATTAAAAGAATTCAAAGCACATTTACACCCATAAGGAATGAAATAACAATATGATATCGAGTCCCACAATGAATTGGTAGGCAAGGCAACATCCCTTTAAAATGGCAAGATTTCCTCAAACTGTGTGAATTCCACGTTTAAATTTAGCGATTTCGAACTGTAGACGGGTAAAGATAAACAGAATAAGAAACTTCATAATGCTTTCTTCGAAACTGTTTATATCCGAAGAATCTAGGTCAATTCCTTCTAATTTTAATCTAAAAAAAATGAAAACCTGCACGTCGAAAAGCCGATTTTTACGTGTTACCTCATGGAAAACGGAGTCGAACCCGGGAATTTTATCGAGATTTTAAAATATGTAAATCTAGAAATCTCGCCAAATTTCGTACATGTACCTCGATCCTTTATTGAGTCACTGGCATTTGTTCTCCAAAATACTTTTACAAGGAAATGAATGTCCTAAAAATCTCTCAAAAGTGGAAATATTTTAAATCGCGCACCTTCCCTCCGCGTTTCAAATTAAATTAATGCCTTGGAAATTCGTTTCGGAGACCATGGGTAGTCCCGCTCAGAGGTTTGTGAATAACTTGTAGAGCGGATGGATGCAATGGGATCAAAAGGAAGGAAGAGTTTAAAAAAAAGAAAAACGGAAGATGGGATGGAAGAAAGAAGAGAAAGGGACCAGAGGGCCTAGAAGGTCTCACTTCCGATGATCACTTGGTTGCTACCAGGGCATCGAACCGGAACCGAACCGAAAACCGAAACCGTAAAAAACCGTTATTTTTCCTGGAGTGAAACCGAACCCGAACCGAAAAAAAATATTTTCCTGAACCCGAACCGAAACCGAAAACCGTTATTTATTTCGTTCCATATTTTTCGGTTCGCATAAAATGTGGGAGCGAAAGAAGGGTTTTCCCTTTTGCTTTAGTTTGAGTCTTTCTGAAAGCCTCACGTTTAGAAACCGAATAAGAAAAGGGTTGGGTTTTTCTTGAGAACACATTCTCCACAGCCTTGGGAAGGATGGGTCTTTGTGATAATATCTGTTGGCTCAATAGTAGGATTTTTCATGTGCATCTCAATACATAGAGAGAGGGTCTACAATACATCCTGCTGAGATTACCTGTTAAACGAGGCTACTGGAAAGGAACTTGGGCGGTACTTTGAAGACAGCCTCTAATTGTCTTGCTACCCTCCCCCCGAGCATACCCCGTAGAGTGTGTTCCCGGCAAAAATATTTCCCGATTCTTAACTTGGATTTTCCTTAAAGTTGGAGGTTATTGTCCCCATATACTTTCACTCCCTCTCCATATCCACTGAACCCTTGTATTCTGGTAATCATTCTCTAAAACCTATCCAGGAAGGATCGCTCCGCAGTCGTGGTTTTGAGATATTCTTACTTCGGTTATCCTTTGTTACAGGTTAGTAAATTTCTATTTATTTTATAGAGTGCATCTTAAAATGAGCACACATATTCCTATTGTTTGTTTAAAACTGAAGAGAAATTAAATATAAATGCGAATTTGTAACTTTTAGTGAAATATTTTGCCGACTGCAGAAACCCACATTAGAGACTCCGCCTGAAGAAAGTTCACGACAGGCCGAATAAGTCTTATTTTCTTTTTGTTTGCATGTTTGATTGCAGGGTAATATGTAGATGTACGTAGATGTTTTTTATTTGCTGCCGGGTGAAAATCACGTTTTCGCTTGGTAATAATTTTTCGAAACGGTACTTATCATTTCATTTTTATGAAATAATGAAGTTTAACATTCTCACACTACGTAAGTGATTAAAAATATTCAGTCATCGTAAATTTGTATCATGTTAATAAACATTTCTCAGCCTTTCTGAATTCTAGGAGCCTCAATTTCTGCGGGCTTCTTCCTCATAAATATTTTATACATTTTTTCATGCATTTACGTGATCTTTGAATGAAAAAATTAAGCCGTGCATTTACAGTTTTTACTATAATACGAGCAGTGGACGTGATCTACAAATTGTTAATGAAAATAACGTAATATCTTACTCAACTTACTGGCACTATTGAGATAACTCGATCTCTTATTTTACCGCACGATTTGTAAATAAAAAAATTAATAATTCATTATTAGGCATTCCAGCTTTAGCGCATATTAGCTTCGGTCTGTCCGTCCTTCTATCAGGATGCAATTTTTTTCCGTAGCTATTCAGCGGATTTTGATAAAATTTAGTACTAAGGACTAAGCACAGTAAATTAGAAAATGAGATGAATTCTTTGCATAATATAATAAGTTTAGAATGTTCTATCGCAGAAAACTTGCTCATTTATAATTTACTTTATACTTTCCTAGTATGTTGAAATCATTTGCGGCGCATGTATTGTTTGTAAATATTCAATTCAAAATATAATCTTAAATAAATAAGATACATACTAAATATTCACATTTAAATAATTTATTTACGCGTTTTGATTATGTTTTTTAAATATCATTATTTTTATAGTGAAGCTGTATTTGATTTAATAAGAAAAATACTTAATAAATCAATTCTTGAAAGTTTCCTAAAAATATTTTAAGGTCGGAGCGAAAAAAACCGGTTCGAACCGGTTCACTAACGCTTGCTGGAGCGAAACCGGAACCGAACCGAAATTTTGTGTTTTGAGTGAACCGGAACGAAAACCGGAGCGAAAAAAATTACGGTTGCTACGGCGGCTACCTCGGAATATCTTATTTCCGCAAACGAGGAGGGAAAGTGTAGGCGAAATGGTTGGTGCGGACTGGAATGGGGGAAGGGGTTGACATTTGCGAGAGCAAATCGGAAAGTAGAATCAAACTGAATATCCGAGTCGGAATAAAAATTCTTAAATTTTTACCAATGCTGTATATTACCACAATATAATTTTAAAATAACTAGGTATTGTAAAGAAATTTTTTGATAACGTTAAAAAAATGTTATATGTACGTTGTTATTTGCGAATAATAACAAGTTAAGAAAGTGTACAACGTATCACCAACGGACGCGTTTCGTGCAATGGAGTATTAGAAAGAAATTATATACCTGTACGTAAGGGAAATAGCGTTTTAAAGTTTTTCTTCTTCATAAATAATCCATTTCCTTCACATTAATAATACTGCATGCACACGTAAGTAAATTAAAGGTTTGTTTGGGAGATTGTTTATGTTAGCAACAATGAAGAAGTAATCATGCTGGAAAATTTCCAAGTTCAACTCGAATTAAAACATTCTGGTTTGATTTTCTCGATAACGGCTACTCCTACGATATAAATGTATAGGAAAATAAATACTAAAATTTACTAGATCTACAAGTTTTATTTGAGAATTATTTTAATACTAGCAGAATTTCCCGTTGAATTTAAATGGATTTAGTGAAGCTACTACAGCACAACATACAAACTCTTTAAAATACCTATATAGTAGATACTTTTAAAATTAAAATTAGCTTTTCTTATCAATTAATGATATTTGCTTGTAACAATCCGTTTCCGAAAGTATTGCATTCAAATATAAAGATAATTTTATTTCCTATCATATTACCTTCGCCAAATCTAGCTTCATTTCTTGTGTAATTATGCCTCGCTGTAATATTTACTTTTATATCTTGTAAGCAAGAAACCCGTGTTGTCCATGATTGAACACTGACTCCGGTAAATGTACACCAGATACGTGAGCTTACTTACGTTAATAAACATTATTATGTAGAGTATAATGATTTTACTTACAGAAAATGTAAGATTCCAGTATTCAATAGACGAAAGAAGCTTCAATTCCTTTCGTCAATAAACGCTTCCTGAATAATATTCAGTATCTATTTACGTTGCTATCCATAAACATCGATCGTTTCGTTGCATAAACAAAAGTGCGAATCGAATAACGGTAAACTTTCGTCTATTTATAAGCTTCGCTGAAGTTAATTGAATCGGAGGTAACAATGACGGCCGCCTTGGTTACGCCCGGAAAGAGTACGAAAAATCCACAAAATTTCGAAACAAATAGCGTATTTCTGAAAACATCGACCGTGTAATATTCGCAGGAATAAGATAGTATAGAGTTTTATTCGTCGAATAAAGCAAAAACGAAAAAAATCGGTCCATATTTACGTATTTCAATGCTTGAAGGAAGAATACCTTCCAAGTCAAGAAATGGATTCATACGTGTTATCTTATGGAAAAATGTTAATCACCTATATTGCCACCACTGATTAATCCCGGTTGACCAAACCTTGACCATTCACTAAGTTAGGATGTAAGGAAGAATCGTACAAAATTTGGTTAGTCTAACGTTTATCGTTTAGGAGGAGTTCCATGAACAAACACACAAAAACACAAATCAACAAACCAACAAACACACCCTTCAAAATATATTATAGTAGATGAGCAATACTTTACGAGATATGACGGAATGTTCATTTTTTGTCACCAGTAAAGTGGTGGCCCTGATTGACTTACGTGATTCATTTTTGCGATTTTCTTATTAACTTTGATTGTAAGTCCTTAACATGAAATTTCACGAAAATCCGTTAGGTAGAAGCCGAGAACGAACATGCGGACGGACGGACACACCGACGATAATAGGCGTTCACGCTGGAGGCGAAACGAGCCTAAAAATTAACATCGAAATCATTGATTTATTTAAGGAGAGAATGAAAGAATAGGCAAAGGTTGAGAGACTGTAGGCATTCAATTACAGCAAGTAAGCATATTTTCCGCATCTCCTTTTATTCTCCCCCTGTACGCAGTTAGATGGGAGAATAAGGAAAAAACAAAAGCTTTTCAATCTTTTTCGATCAAGCTTCCAGGAATCACTTGGCTTTCCTCCTTTTCAATTTGAAACTGCTCGCCGTGTACATAGTAGTCCTAGGTTTCACTCCAGGCGCATATCTGTTATTCATTTGAATAACATCCTACACTAAAGCCCCATACATGAAACATATACTGTCAATATATGTAGATATATGGGCTTATGATATATGAGCGGCCAATATATGTCAAATATATGCAACAATATATGGAATTACCATATATTTTGTATACATATATTTTACATATATGGGAAATATGAGGATTTAAAATATATTTTTCATCCATATATGGCTAAATATATGGATTTAAAATATATGAAAATATATTTAGTATTTTATATATTTTTCATGTATGGGAAATATGTGGGGAAAAAATATATTTTCCTTCCATATATGGATACATATATGGATTTAAAATATATGTAAATATATTTAATATTTCATATTGGTTTCATATATGGGAAACGAATAAATATATATTTGAAATCCATATAGTTACCCTTATATGATGAATAATATATGTGAATTTCGGAAATATTTCATACATTGTCCATGTACGAAAAATATGACTATTTCATTAACACATAGCTAAATATATGCCTTCAAAATATAAACTATATATCTTACAGTATATGACTATTTATGCACGATATCTGGAATGAAAATATACTTTCAATATGTCTCATTGTCAGTACAAAGAATCCTAACTTGGTTCCATCATCAGCATTGGTAAACATCTTTCGTAGTGGACAAAATTCTTGCTATATAAAACAGCTATTTTTCCTCATTTTGAGTATTGCTCATCATTATTGCTCAGTTAAAAAAATATAATATTGAGAGATTGCAGAAACTGCAATCACAAGCCATGAGAGTGATATTGGAATGCGATAAAAGAACACAGAGGAGTGATATGTTAAATGCACTAAATTTTTTGAGTGTGGAACAAAGAATAATATTTTTGCACAAAATAGTAAAGGATAGGGAGGATAATTATTTTAAAGAATTTTTGATAAGAAATGTACAGAAACATAGGTATGAAATCAGAAACGCAAATAAATTTTATTTGGACATATAAAATAATAGCAATGCACAAAAGTCATTATTTGTGGATGGTATTAAACTCTACAATAAGATACCCGAGGGTGAGAAGGAAAAGTCTGAATATTTATTTTTAAAATATGTGAGTACATTTGTGAAAAAAGTTTGTTTTTAGCAAGTAATAATAGGTAAATTAACTTATGCCTGTAGGATTTGATGTATGTATTGCTTTTAAGTATTTTTTTTATTATATATGTATAGTTGCAATGATTTGTAAAATGAATTCACCATAGCGTAAATATCTTTTATATTTTGAATACGGCATTGTATAATAGCGGCCAAAAATATTAGCTATTGGGTTCGAAATTCTCTAGAGCAGTGACTCGTACTACCGCACGGGGTTTTGTTTTACTATGATTGTGTAAAATATTTGTATATTTTGTTGTTTGTTACCCGTGATAACGAAAATATTTGCTCTCTTTGCTGTAACCGTAGATACCGAAGCAAAAGTGAAAAAATACCTGAAAATGATATTTGGCGATGAAAACGATAACGTAGTGAGGATTCCTAACGTCCAAGAAGAAATTGCAAACGTAAGTATATCTACGTTACCACTGTCAGGCATTAGTTGATAAGATATGATGTTCATGTCTTAGACAAGGAAGAAATTTGACCGTATTGAACTGTATTAGAGTGGTTGATTTCATATCTACCCTTTTACTCTATATAATAAAAGGTACTCTGTGTGTGTATGTGTTAACGCCATAACTCCAAAAACAAAAGACCTAGAAGGCTGAAATTTTGCATGCGTACTCGGGATAACCTGGAGCTACCCCGGTTTTTATTATTTTTCATAAATGGTAGACAGATCGATTATGGGCAACGATCATTATTTCCCATTGAATCAAATGGAAGTTTGGATTTTCGGGTGTGCACCTTTGTTTATTTTGTTCTTTAAAATACCTACCTAAATATTGAGTTACCAACCTGATACTTAAACCAATCTACGGGTCATTTTATAAGGATTCTAATTATCGAGATGTTTTCCTATATATGTTCGTACTTGTTTGCAATTTGCCACATTGAAGAGATTTCCTACAATGACTGCATCTGCATTTGGGACAGTTATAAACTCTAAAGCAGCTGAAATCCGCCACCCAATGAAAAGAGTTAATAAATGAATGACTTGAATATGTTGTTGTTTCATTTTTTTCCTTAGTGACAACTAAGGTATCCATGTATTTTACACATATGGCTTCATGTGTTTCCCATATATTGCTCCATATATTTATATAGAATGGATCCATATATTTAACATATATTGACCATATACTTTTCCATACATGAGCCCATATGGCTACATATAGTCTCCATATATGGATCCATATATTTCACATATATAGTGCTTTCTTGGCTCCACTTATTTTCCATATATTGCCCATATATGGCTCAATATATGTGAATATATATGAAATGGGCCAATTTCTAATAGAATCTATATATTTTAAAATATATGTATAAATATATTACTTCCCATATAATGGCCATATATAGGATTTTAGTGTGGGCAGGACAGCCGGCTCCCCCTCCCCCCTTCTCTACGGTATTGGCTCGCAGTATTATAAGCAGAAATTGTCAAATTCCATCCAATAAAAATTTTTTATCAAAATTACGTATAAAATATATGCTGATACTGTATGTATCACATCATAATTGGACTTGGTATGATTCGGTTAATGTCGATAAACAGCGAATTTGTAAAAATCAAATATTCGACGAAATTTAATTGCCGTCGATAAGTGTAGGTTTTTCATCACTACGTTTTTTGCGAATGTCATGGTTTTTAAATTTGGTTTTCCAAATTAACACCTAAAATGTATTATAGTACCAAAGAAGCAACGCGTAAAAAAATCGGAACTTGTCATAACAGACGACAACATTTGAATAGGAATTTCCCTACACTTTGCATTGTGCGATCCCCCGTGACATTTTTAAGTTGCTGCGTATCTTGCGCTGCAACAGAGTCCAAAGTAAGAATTACGTGAGAGTAGATCTTAGTATGAATGAATACCGATCGCCAGATGTCCTTATAGTACTTTAACTAAGAAATTCTCACAAAATTTACATTTCTAGGGGCCATACGTATAATCCATCCTCCGAAGGAGAGGTTTCCATCGTAATCGTTCCGTGTTTGCGTTCTATGCATTTTTCTAGATTCCTCCTGATTTTTTTTGCAACATCGCAACTTTTTCCTTCATAATATTTACGTGTAAATTTGGTTGTATATTATAATAGCGTAACATTAAGTTCGTTATTGAATGGTCGCGATTTCGTAATTGTACGATTCAACAAAGTAAGTCATGTATTTATGCTCTTTTAGTAAAGTTTAATTCGATGGAAATTATCGTGGTGTCAGCCTTATATGCGATATTAAGTGTACTTAAATATTCCAAGTTCAATATTATTAAATATTGTCAGTAAAGAAAGAAAGGTTAAGATATCTCTAAAGAAATTGGGAGTAAACACTATTGTTCTTTAGAACTGACCGTACGACGACACTCCGAGTGCTTGTGGGTCCGGAGCTCGGGACCAAAGACGGAATTTCCCGAAGGGGAGAAAATGAGGAGTTTCAGGGTGCTAAGGGGTGATAAAACAGCAGTGGGTTGGGTTGGGAAAACGCAAATCCAAATCTGAGAAATGGAAATGGAGAAAACGCCGCCTGTTTGTATTGGTTGCACCCGCGTATTGCGATATGAAAACCTTAAGACCGGTCCTATTACCGGGCCCCTCAGAGGCATGGGCCCCGGGGATTTTGCCCCGGTATCCCCACCCTCTCGGTGGCTCTGTCTGAGCATCTGTATGTCCGTATATGTGTGACTAATTTTGTGGGCGCTGTAACTCAAAACCAATCATCATATCAGCACGAAATTCTATATTTGTGATTTTATATATATTCTTAGGATTTGAAAACATTTTGATAAAAATCGGCCAGCCGAAAGTAGCGGTTTACTGCTGTCAAATTTTCGTTTTTCTTAAATATTTCGCCTAAAACTATATATTTGTTAACACACGCACGCACGTACACGCACGCGCACACAAACCGGCTCCAAGAGCTCGGTTGGGGCGATCTTCAGTTGTTCTACCCTGAACGCTCGTCCTCGGCGTTGCGAGGGTTATCATCGTGTTGTCCCTCCACCCCGGCGGGGTTCGGTGGCCATGAGCTCGGCGGGGGGAGGGGGGCGTCGCTGCCCCTCCTCCCCTCTCCCAGCCTCGCGGCGACGCGGGGTCGGGCGAAGGCAGAGGCGCTCTCAGTGGCGCGACTAGGGCCTCATCCATTGAGAAATTGAACAAAGTTGATATCTCCTTGGCCACAATGTCCTCACCGACCCTAATCCGAAGAGGTGCTCTTCAAATGTCTCCTTTAAGCAACCGTTCCTCAGGTGACAACATTTTTGCCGATCATCAATCTGCTAAATATTCTGTCTCTCGTTCTGCTACCGTTCAAACATCATACTCTGCAGTTGCCAATGGCAACGCTTTTAAAAGGCAAACCGTTCCCACCAACCTCCCGGCTCAAGAAAGCTCTTATCGTCATCCTACTTCTGTACGCGCTTCGAGCAATAATTTCCCACCCAGGGTAAAAAAGATAACAACATCCGTCACCGGCCCATCAAAAGAGTTGGGGATTCTTTTCAACTGCGTGGAAAATAGTTCTCTCCTCGAATATGTATACGCCTTCGGTGATGCATTATGGGGAGGAAGGAACATTACGCACGCAACGAAACTGTCCAACAACCGAGTATGCATGTATTTGAAGAGTGAAGAGGTATTAAACGTCTTCATCGATCAATTTAGGGGCGTAACCATCAATCACCAATTCGTCGAAGACAGAAGAACGGCCGTTCGAGAGGAGAGACTAATTCTCTCTAATGTACCGCCGGATGTATCAGATAACGATTTGATTGATCTAATACATCAGTGTGGCCCTATTAGGCCCTTGACCATAGGTGCGAGGAGAGATGGTTTCGGCCACATTTACTCGTTTAGGAGAGTCGATCAGGTGATGAGGAGGGAGAGTGCGGTGTTGCCGGACTCTATTTTGCTCGACATCGATAACTCGCTATAACGTATATGTCTCTCATTGGAAGAACCCCGATGCTTCAAATGCAAGGCAGAGGGCCATGTGGCAAGAATGTGTCCAAATGAGCGCGCTGAAGATGGAACATCTCGTGACGGCACTAATCATACACTATCGCCTACCTTGACTGATGGAACCACCCCTTCAGCTGACTCGAGAAATATGGAGGACAGCGCGTGCGGACATTCTGAGAGCAGAGCAACCCCTACCGTACCACTCCTTAGCCCTTCTCATTCCAACACAGAGGGTAACCTTTAATCCGAAATTCCGTCAAGCGCTGACGATCAGCACCTCTCTTCTGAACCTCTACCGCCCCTTCCTTCCGTTCCCTTTGTTGAATCCCTACCTCCTTCACTACCCCCTCCTTCCAATCACTCAGACGTTCCTCTTTCTCTGCCATCGGCGCTCCCCTTGACTCCTCCTCCTTCCATACTTCACAGCCAGCTACCGTCTAGTTTACCCTCTGCGCTACCCTTCCCCATCCATTCTCTCCAGTCTCTTCCCTCTACCACGACGCCCTCCTCTGCCGAGTTGTCAACTCGACGTAGAAATGACGGAGGGAGCAACTGATACTATAAACCGATCTACGAAAAGACCATTAAACAGCAAGGTAGGATCGGAAAAAGTACCGACTCTGAAAAACAAGTTAGTAAAGTGTACAACGTATCACAAGTGGGCGCGTTTCGTGCAATGGAGTATTAGAAAGCAATTATATACCTGTACGTAAGGGAAATAGCGTTTTAAAGTTTTTTTCTTCATCATAAATAATCTATTTTCTTCCTATTTAATAATATTACATGCACACGTAAAGAAATTAAACGTTTGTTTGGGAGATTGTTTATGTTAGCAACAATGAAGTAACCATGCAAGAAATTTTCCAAGTTCAACTCGATATAAGACATTCTTGTTTGATTTTCTCGATAACGGCTACTCCTACCATAAAAATGTATAGGAAAGGAAATACTCTACCAGTTCTACAACTTTTATTTGAAAAATATTTTGATATGAGCAATACTTTACGAGATATGACGAAAATTTAATTTTTTGTCTCCAGTAAAGTGGTACCTCTGATTGGCGTACGTGATTCATTTTTGCGATTTTCTTATTATATTTGATTTAAAGTCCTCAATATCAAATTTCATGAAAATCCGTTCGGTAGAAGCCGAGAACGAACATGCAGACGGACGGACAGACCGACGATAATAGGCGCTAACGCTGTAAGCGAAACGCGCCTAAAAAGGCATTGCGCGAAGAAAATGGAGGCGGTAGGAGCGCAACGGTCTATTCACTCGACGGAAATGACCGCGCTACATTCGAAATGCTTATGGACGAGGACACAATAGACAGCCCTCTCAGATCAGAGGCATTGATGCGTCTTTTAGAGGAGATTCATAACAAAACCGCTCCAAAACAAATCCTCATAGCTAGGAGGTACACAAAGCATATGGAAGGGCAATGCAACACCTTACACCATCTCATGCCACATGTGTCCGAAAGATTAAAATTGCGAATAAATCGCACCCTCACGCACTTGGCTCAAGACGATGGGTAAAGATCTTCCTTGTAATTCTCTATTCATTTATCTGTTCCTGTATTCATTTATTTAGGTATCTCTTAATAAGCATATTAGAATGCACAAAATAAACATATTAACCTTGAATGTGCGCTCAGTGCGCAGTAGCACTAAGTGGGCACAACTCACTGCCTTGGTTAGAAGTGGGACACCGGACGTATTGTTGTTGCAGGAAACGAACACGGATTCCGCTGCGCTCCCTAGCCTCATAGGATACACTTTCTATTTCAACCCAACCAGGACGCCGCACACTGGAACGACGATCGCAATAAGGAAAAACCTGATTAACAAAGTCGCTTTGGACAGTATCCTATTTGCCGGACACTTGCAAGAAGTGAGGCTCAATTTCTGTGCCTCTGCCACTCAACAACTTGGTATCGTAAATTTCTATGGTCCACATGACACCGAGTTAACGCTTGATGTCACTGAAGCAGCGTACAACTCCATTGCTGCGCTTTCCCATTCTTCGTTCTCAAGTGGCTCTTGCGTGATAGCTGCTGGCGATTTCAACGCAACTCTGGTGCCCGAGATTGACAGAAGCGGCGGCGTTGAGCGGAATCCAAGGCTTGCGAATAGCCTAGAAGACTGGTAGAACACCATGACCTGACGGATGTGTGGCGGGAATTGAAACCCAATGAGACCGGCCATATATTCAACGTTTGGCAAACTTCGTCCAGGCTAGATCGCTTTTATCTGTCGAGGGGTAAATTATCTCTCGTGAAATCCATACGGAAAATTGCTTCTTTTTCTGATCATGACGCTGTTATGATCTCCGTGCATCTTCCAGGAAAGCCTCCCACACCACCTTACTGGCGTTTTGATAACGCAATGCTGGAAGATATGGATTTCACAACATATGTTGGTCGGATTATCAACGAAATGGGAAGAAACAATGAATACAACGATCCGGTTTGCAAGTGGGAAAATATAAAAAGAGAGATAAAGGATTAAAGCATCAATAAGTGGAGGGCCAAAGGACAACAAGCGTCGGCAAACAACAGCAATGTCAGAGAGTGGTACGTGCAAGAAGGGGAGAGGTTTGTCGCTCAGGCTGGATGGGAAGAGTCCATAGCTCACGACGTTCCCACGATTCCACATCTTGCACAGTGGGCTCTACGCACCAGGCCAAAACCACTAACGAAACTGGAGATGGAGGTGCGCGTCATTACGGAGGCAGCGGGTGCGGCAGTAGTTCGCTGATATTCACGACGTGGATCCAGGCGACCTTCCTTCTGAAAACACTGCTCATCACCCTCCACTCTGCCTTGATGAGCAAGAAAGGAAGCCCTGTGATTCCCCACTTGGAATAGACCACCATACGGTGGCGTTAAATCTTTTAAACAAAACGAAAGTCCCAGACATGGACGGACTAGCAGTAGAATTCTACCGGAAATTTTGGAAAGCGATGAAGGAGCCGTTCAAGGTGGACCAAAGCTTCAGAAGAGGAAGACTCCCATCCACTTCGTCAACGGCCATCATAGCCTTAATGGAAAAGAAAGGGGATAAGATGAGACTAGAAAATTGGAGGCCACAGTCTCTGACAAATACCGACTACAAAATAGTATCAAAGGCCCTCTCCAGGAGACTATCAGCAGTAATAGGCTCTGTGTTGTCTCCAGAGCAGGGATACTGCGTCCCCGGTCGCACTATATTCAAAAGCATTGGAATCATAAGGGACGTGATAGCCAGTAAAAACGAAGAAAACTGCTCCATGGCCATCGTAAGTTTAGACCAGAAAAAGGCCTTCGACAGTGTGCATCACGAGCACTTATTCACCACTCTGGCTAGCATGGGATTTGGACCGGTATTTATTGAGAGTCTCCGCATTTTGTACAGTCGATCGAGATGTCTGGTGAGAGTGTGCGACACGCTGACCTCGCCCATTCCTTTCAGAAGGGGAATAAGGCAAGGATGTCCGCTATCTGGGCAGCTGTACGCACTGTCGATGGAGCCACTTGCTCGGTTGCTCAAACAGAATTTAAGCGGTACCACAGTACCGGGAGAAACGGAGAGACGTCTGGTACTATCCGCCTATGCAGATGATGTGTCGATTTTCATTGAGGAAGATGACGACTTTATGAACATTTTCTCGTCCTTTGACGAATACGCAGCGTCATCAGGAGCTGCTTTGAACGAGGAAAGAAGTAAGGGCCTATGGTGTGGCAACTTCAAAGGGAGGTCCGACTTTCCAATCAGAATACAATAGTCGAGCGTTAGATGCAAGTACAATAAATAAGTGTCAGGGGCAAACTTTTGTCGATGTAAGACTGTTGCTCAAAAATCAAATATTTGCCCATGGGCAACTTTACGTCGGTTTATCAAAAGTACGACGACAGGATCGCCTAAGAATACTGTCCAGCAAAGAAGACAAAATGAAAAACATTGTTATTATCTACAGATGTAATTTCATGATTTTTTAAAATTAAATATGTATTTAACTATTTTTAATCTGATTTTTATTTTGTCTAAACGTTAGATTGAGAGGGTATAATAAAGCTGGGCACATGGTGCCCATAGGTCGCTAGTAATAATAATAACAATAACACACGCGCACACACACACAAACACACACGCACGCACGCACACACACACACACACACATATATATATATAAGTTGTAGATATTATTTTTTCTACAACTCGTATGAAATAAATTTTCATATGAGGAACATTTCAAGAGATATTCAATTTTCTTCGAAATTGACGGTTAGTAGGCAGCTCGCGCGCGTGGTAGTGACGGCAAAGGTGAATTTACAAAACAATTGAATCGCTAGCGCTGAATCGTGTAAGTTGAACTGTTCCTATAGCCGTATTTATTTGATTTTAATTGACAACTTACGTATGGAGAAGGTCATGCGTTGGACACATCAATTTATTCTCTTTAGGATTTTAAAACATCTTAAAAATGAGATATCGACGCGAGATTTTTGCAGTTATGCTGATAAAGGTATGGAATTGAATTTACATATCGTAGAAATCTAAATCTCTTTCGGAAAAGGCCGAAAATTACGTTTAACGACTATTTTTCGTGATCTTTACGTAATTATTCAATTCATCGCCATGACAATTGCTATTGTTAAAGTGTATTGTTGACTCACTCTTAATGCATAAGAAATGTATAAAAGTTTTTTAAAATCAATTAAGTAATAATTGTTTGAGATTTTCGGATTATATTTGAATGTCTACGCTTTGGGCATTAATCTTTACTAGCAGGCCTACGCAGATATTCTGCGTGTAAAGATAGAACCAGAAAATCATTGAAGACTTAACAATGTTATACAGTCTGGGTTGTGTATCTGGATCTGAAATTTCTGCGCAAGCAATTTTATCATTGGTTTTCATCTGCGCTTCGTACTTTCGAGGGGAATCTATTATAGCACCAGAATTGGTTTCGTATCCTAACAGAAACAGTTGATAATCATCCCATTTGTTCAATACAAAATCTACAGATTGAGTGCGAAGTTGTAAGTGATGT
This sequence comes from Uropetala carovei, assembly GCA_036926305.1. Taxonomy (NCBI): domain Eukaryota; kingdom Metazoa; phylum Arthropoda; class Insecta; order Odonata; family Petaluridae; genus Uropetala; species Uropetala carovei. Next base: position 4,105,579 of record JAXCHB010000198.1, read on the forward strand.
ACCACAGTACCAAACAAATGCATGGAAACAGAATTAATCAATTGCATTGCTCTTTTTTTACCACCTTTCGTTTCTTATCAGATTCTTTTTATTCCAGTTAAGCTTCTTTTTCGTCTCGGGGCCATTATATAGGTACTTACAAAGTAAAACTAAAAACAATTTTAACTTATTAAATCAAACAAATAAATTTGTAACTGAATATTCCAATATATGTACTTTCTTTTTTATATAACAATCAATGCAACCGTTTATGTAGATTATCAATGAAGGGAAGATAACCATGTTTTATGTTAACAAAAATAACGTATGTCCCTATTCTTATTTAATTTTAAATTTACGCGTGAGCCTATTTGCGTTAATAAGCAGTTCATATGTATAATATAATGGTTCTGCTTACAAAGAGATAGGATTACAGCATTCAAACGATGAAAGGAAGATTCAACTGCTTAGAAGTGCTTCCCATACGCAGTTGTCCGCAGTTAACTGAATAATTATCCGCAAATATTTATGTTGCTATGTATAAATGTTGACAATGCTACAGCAATAACTTCGATGCTTAAAAGTGAGAAGCGAATTCTTTCACCCATTTGAAGGTATAATTGATAGTAATTGAATCGGAGGCAACAATGACGGTCGCCTTGGCAACGCCCGGAAAGAGTACGAAATATCCGTAAAATTTCGAAAACAATTGCGTGTTTCTGAATGATTCGATCGTGTAACACGTAAACATCGGAAGAATGAGATAGTATACAGTTTTATCCGTCGAATAAAGCAAAAACGAAGAAAATCGGTCCATATTTACGTTTTAACGAACGAAGGAAAAAAACCTTTTTCTCTGAAAAATGGAAAATCCCGTGTAAAGTTACGGGAAAATATAATTGTCTCCTGGATTCGAACCGCGCATTTTGTCGAAATTCGAATGAGAACGTAGAAACCTACACGGAATTTGGAATTCGCGACGAGTGAAAGCTATCGTAGTTGTCGGGTTATGACTGGAATTATGTGAATGCCAGGCGGCCACATAGACATCGACGGATTTTAATATATAAGAAGAAGAAGATAATTTTCTCCGCAAGACTACGTAAGTTTTGCATCAAATTCGTACATTTGATATATTTAAAAATGTTAACGAAATAATGTCTGCACGTCGAAAAAGTTGATTGATACGTGTTATCTTATGAAAAAAAGAAGCTATCCCCAGGAGTCGAAAGGAAATATCTTTAAAAATGAACAGTTTCCCGAGAAATCTACAATGCCATCAGTGCTGCCAATATATGGGCTTAACATATTTTAAACGCTAAACATGAATAATCACAGATATTCTATTATATAAAACCAATTATTAACAACAATATCCATAAATAACGTATTATTTGCCGTTATCCTTTAATTAATACAGTTCATAATCATGGAAAGTAATGAAACTCATGATGAAAGGAAAATAAAACTTAAATGTTGCCGAAGCTAGGAGAAGAGAAACGGAACAGGACAGACAGGGAAATATCTTTGCCGAACAACTTTTGTGTGTCCATGACTATTATTACTTTCTGGAACATTCGATTATGCGGATTTTATATTAATTTTTTACGTTTTAGTGTACATCAAAGTTGGTGTCAATAATTTTTATTTTATTTCAACGCAATACAGTAGATCGTCGATTATCCGGGGCCCGATTATTCGAGGGGTGGATTATCCGTGGTCGTGTGCGGGGAGCTTAATTATTTCCGCGTTTACATTGTTGGTGTCTGATCTTTTTTTCTTACTCCCGTTACATTTAAGTTTAGTTTTTCGTCGTTCATTGGCGATGTATTTACACATTCGCATTGTTTTGAGTGTGTTAATCTATGAATAAAAGACTCCAGCATGTGAATAAAAGTGTGGGTGAGTGAGTTATTAAAATTACATTTTAACTTTTGTTTGTCACCGTTCTTTGTCAAGGTATTTAAAGGTTTACATTGTTGGAGTCTGACCTTATTCACATTTTGATTTTATTAGGAATTCTATTAATCTAACAATAATTCCAATAAATACATTCAATTTGGATTATCCGTGTTTTTCGATTATCCGGGTCCCAGTCCTTATCGCTTTCGAATCTAAATATTTCGAATTTAACGTTTTAATATCATATTTTGACAAAATTTAGCGTTTTTAACGTGAAGTTGCCTAGCCAACCGATTACATTGTTAAACTCGAAATTCTATTACTCTCATGTATGGTGGAATCCTTTAATTACTACTTAAATGATATCTGTTATAGAAATTAGTCTGAGAATAATAACCGTATTTACAATGAAACAATATGTAAATATTAATATGTTCTACCGAAAACTATCGAGTTTAATAATAATCATATTTCTTTTCTCTTATCATGTTTTAACTCTATTTATACGGTGTTGAACAGAACAGAAGGAAAAACAAAAAATATTGTTTATAAGCAAGCTTTGAAATAAATATTAAAACATATTTTTCTAATTTATAATGCCTTCATCCTTTGGTAAAAAAATGCGCAATAGGTGAAATGATTGTAGACCGCTCACCGGTTATAACGCGGGGTATCGATCGGAGGAGGAGTTGCGACCCGCGTTATAAGACGACCGCGGTATAACCGAGGACATGACTTTTCATTTTTTTTTAATTTCTATACTTGCTACAAACAACAAAATTCAAATAAAAAACATTATACAGTGAGAAGAATACATTTATTTAATTGACTCCTTAAAACGTCAGTATATTTTGTTGTTTTTACTTTAAAACTACAGGACTTTCTTTCCAAGAAATAGAGAGGAAGACCCGCGGTATATCAGATGCCGCGGTATAACCGACGGCGTTATAAACGGGGAGCGGCGTATTACCATATAATACATAACTTTATTCGCCAAAGACGACTGGCATAACACGGGAATCGCCGCGTACTTTCAGCTAGTGGGTAATAAACTACGTCAGCCGATGGAGATTACTCCCTCGAATCAGAACCGTCTGAAGTATCACAGTTTCCACGGAATTCAATTCTTCCGATTCCGAACGAAAATAAATACATTCCTCAAACGCACGGTTACGTACACTGCGGGGTTTCTTTAAACCTTTCTATTTGACATGATCTCAAGGAAGCGTGTTCAAAGAAGTGTTGAATTATTTATATTATTCCTGTGTACACAAGATGGGCCATGAAAGGGAGGTTTTTGAAGATTGCGAGGAAGAGAGAATAAGGCGATTGAGAAGGAGGGAGAGAGAGAGAGAGTGAGATGAACTATTGAGGGGGAGTGTATTTATGGGGCTATCTGAAGGCGGAAGGGGGTTTTTCGGGAGAGGGAGGGGGGGGGGGGGGAGTGCATAGGAGGATATCGAATGCGGGATCGGAAATTTTATGAGGAGAAAGGGAGAGAGGGGGAAAGAGAAGGGTGAGAGGAAGGGGGAGAGAGGAAGAGGGAGAGATAAATGGAGAGAGAGGGGGGAGGGAGAGAGAGGAAGGGGAGAGAGAGAGGAGAGGGAGAGAGAGGGGAGAGGGAGAGAGGGGAGAGAGGGAGAGAGGGGAGAGAGGGAGAGAGGGAGGGAGAGAGAGGGAGAGAGAGAGGGGGGAGAGGGAGAGAGGGGAGAGTGAGAGAGAGAGGAGAGGGAGAGAGAGGGAGAGAGAAGGAGAGGAAGGGGAAGAGGGGGGAAGAGAGGGGGAGAGGGGTAGAGAGGGGGAGAGGGGAAGAGAGGGGGAGAGAGGGAGAGAGAGGAAGAGAGAGGGGGAGAGGGAGAGAGAGTGGGAGAGGGAGAGAGAGGAGGAGAGAGAGAGAGAGAGAAGACGCGACGAAAAGCCAATGGAGGAGAGAACAAGTAATGGGTATAAAAATAAATTTTTATAAATAACTTTTATATTTTAACGTTTATTATACTCGTTACTTCAAATTTGGTGAAATTATCTGGTGGAGGCGGTGTTATATTCAATTAATCTGGATATCAAGGCTGAAGACATTTCTTGTCGTATACAAATCAACGAAGCGCAACACGAGCAATGTCAAAGGTAAGTAATCGGTACTATTACACAATCATTATGGGGGTAAACGTGCTTTGATTGCTTTTAATGAGAGAGGGAGGGAGGGGACAAAGGGAGGGAGGGTGAGAGAGGGAAATGACATTCAATACAATTAATGTTTCTGATGCCAATTTGGTCTCCATAAATAGCTTGAATGATCGAAACTTTACTCAATGGGCATTACGCTAGTAACGTTTTACTCTGAGTGCCATTAAAAGCTTACCCACATGAAAGCATTAAGCCTGTTGTCTAGGTAGCTGATTGTTGGACCCAGAAAAATTATCACTTTTTTTTAGACAAAAACTATAAATTTACGCTAATTCTACTCGGACTGAAATTCCGTCTTCGAAAATAAGAAAATACAATTTATATCCTATCCGATAGATTAAGTTTCGAGTTCGTATCTTGACGGGAAATAATTTTAAAGTGCAACTATAAAAACCTCTACACCAATTTACATGTTTTCTTATGGGCCAAAGAGGGGCCAAAATAGCCCCCCAAATTGGAAATTTCGAAAGTTTCGGATTTTTTTCTTCGGCTTTGACCAAAAACCTACAATCCTACCAAATTTCAAGTTTCTAGCACATCTGGAAGTGCCTCAATTTCGTATCTTGCCAAAGTGGTTACAAACCGCTATATATATATATATCGATTGAGGTTAATATAAAAGTTATTAAAAAATGAAATCGCAAATTAATAAATATCGCGCAGCGCTTAATTATTCGAAAAAGGAAAATGAATTTGAAATATGGTTTGCTTGCAAGTTTGTGGCGATTATCGATAGTGTATGCACGAAATATAAAAGAGGGTTTCGTGGTTACTTTGCACGAATCTAAATAATGTAATAAGGGACTTATCTCAATGAGTGTTTCGCATTAATAAATGTCATTTATAAAGTGGGTGCACGCACGTCTATTCCACTTAGCGTGCGTGATAAAAACCGAATTATAATGGCGTCAAAACGTTCGCGATAAAACATGCGCATATCGGTTCATAGGAAAAAAGAATCTTCACATAAATAATAAAGTCCATGGCTTAAATTTCGCCAGTATTGCGGAATAAGAAAAAATAAATAATTTTCAGAACTAACCTTATTCTCTCGAGATTTTTAAATGGGTGAATTTGGAATACTTCCCTAAGTGGATTTGAATTAGTACATGTATATACAAAGAATCATCTGTGAAAAAAATGAGCACAATATCTATATATATGTTGTAAAATATAATATTTCCATTAACGAACACATCGTGAGACTGTACGGCGAAGGTTAAAAAATAGTATAATATAATGTGAGTCCATGTATGTTTCTGTTATTATATATCAGCATTTTCTTGTCTGTTATCATTCGTATAAATATTAAATGTCAAGGAAACATGTAAGTGGCCAATATCTTGGGAAGGAGTAGGTAGAAACAGAGTAAGGCGCAGTTTGATCTTGTCAAATCTCATTATTTTTAACAGCTTAAACTCAAATCGGTGTTTTACGAACCATAAATTTAAGAACGACATGGAAAATTCCCTGATCGAAAAAGTTTGGTTTAAAATCAGACTTAGAGTTTAATCGCAAAATTCTTTATGCGTTTCATATAAATCTTTCAAGAATTTCGAGTGTGATTCATCTAATCGTAAAAAAATTGACAAGAACAACGAAAACTGTGCGTTTATTAGCCAATTGGTCGCTACTATACAAAAGCAGAAACGTTTTATGAAACGAAAAGACAAATTTAGAGCGATCAACTGAAGAAAAACAAATGCTTGCTTTGTTTCGTTGTGGAAGCTACGTAAAATCAGACAGCAAGGCGAGAATGTTCCTTTGCGGAGCTAAAGTGGCAAGGCTTAAAGACGAAATGATTGTATGGGAGAGTTTTCAGATCCAAACCAATGCATTTTCTCAAATCGTTCCACTAATTAATGAAATTCACACGGAGAAAAGAAGTCAACAACAACAACAGTAACTGCGCTGCCGCAGATCAACGCAGAGGCTCGCTCAGGATCAAACGGAATATGACCTCGTAGCAACATTCGTCAATGCATATGTTATCAGGGCAACTGTGATCATTCGTTGGAATTGAAACACAAAGCACTCACAGAGCTATGGCACCAACTATAACTGTGCAGTAGGGTGGTCTGAATCAGGACCAAAATCTTTTTTTTTTATTTTATTTTATCTGAGCTACAGTGTACAGTGATAACTTCGATACGAACAGGTAGAGGCCTGAAGCAGTCGATTTTTGTTTAAAAATATATATTTTATTTCACGCTAACTGTGGAAAAGGATAGGTTCATACATGTACTGTACTTACTGAAAAAAAAAAATAATGAAATTTACGTTTGATTGGTTATTTTCAATGACGTAGATAATGTTACATGGCAACTATAATTTTTCAGATCAATAAATCGAAATCAAAATTAATAATTTGGTTAACGAAGGGACAATAATCGTGTTAAATATAATAACGATAACGGAATTTTAAAACTAATATTTTCGATAAATATAGGAAGAGAGGATAATAGCCTTATTCAACTATTTAGTATGAATTATTAGTGTATATATATATAACCAACACGGAAAGCAAAACGCGATACTTGTCTTGATTTAGCCGTAATGAATCCTTGAGTTTGTTTTTCTTAAACCGTTTTATATGTATAAATGTGAAGTGACGTACAGATTATTCGAAAGACATCCGCCATTTTTTTAAACAGCTTTTTACGGATTTACTCTCTCTCTCTCTCTTTCTCACTCCCTGCGGCATAATGGCCATGAGAGAGAGAGAGCGGTCCAAAGTTGATGGCTGTGACACATAAAGAGGCTTCACGGAGACCCGAGGTTGCAGGAACAAAAAAAACAAAAGGAGCCCACCTCTGGAGGAGGAAGATAGAGTATTAGGAGAGAGAGAGAGAAGGAGAGAGAGACAGAGAGAGAGAGGAGGGCAGAGGATGAGTTAGTGAGAGAAATGTAATTTATGAAAAGCGTCCGTCGCGATTTCCTGAGAAATGTTGGAGTTAGGAAGGAATAACCGAAATAAAGACATTTAATCCTTTTGAATATGAATGAGATAGTTAAAAGGCATAGGCAAGTTTTTATTCCTCTCTCTCTCTAAAAAAAAAGGAACGTCTATCGGCCGCGAGAAAGGGGAGGGGGGGAGGGGAAGAAAAAAAACGAGGTGTCATAACATTGCGATGCGCGAGAAGAATTATCAGGGGAAATAATGCAGACAAATAAAAAACCTTTTTACGTGGATAAGAGGAAGTGAAGAGGCTCCGAGGAGAACCGCGGACGAGGAATAATTTCCAAGGCAAAAATGTAATTGGACCAATTTCGAGTTGAACTAAACAACTTACAAGAGAATTTGAATTTATTAAAAAAAAAAAAAGACGGGTCGAGAGCGCGAAGAAAGTCGGTAACTGGAAACACCGGAGGCGAGAGAAGGCGACACGGGTAAACAACGGCCTCTTAGATTTGGCGGAGAAAAAAAAATATAAAAGCGAAGTACTTCCAGTTGAAATACGACATGGAGACATTCGCCGCAGACACTTAAAAAAAAATATGCCTTTCGTTGGCTCGCTAAAAAGAGCGCTCGCTCTCTTAGAAAACAAAATAAATGAAAACGACGAAAAGACTTCCGCGTCTTTAGAAAAACATTTTTAAAATAAAAGCTTCCGAGAGATACTCCTCCGAGGTGAAAACGAATCGCTTTTCGGCGAAATCGAGTTCCATGAAGTACGTATTTAAGGAGAGATATGAAGAAAGAGGCTTTCCATACATCTGCATACATTTATGGAGCGTTCGAAACGGAAACAAAGTGACGCGGAAAGATCGCTCCCTGAAAAAATTCAGCGGAAAATCGCGGCGAAGATGGAAGGAAAGGAAAAAGCATTTTCAACGGCTGAAAGAACAGAAGAAGGAGAAGAGAGAGAGTGAGTGTTTGGAAGGACGAAGAGGGGAGGAAAAAAGAGGGAGTGGAGGGGGAAAAGGAGGGAGTGGAGTTGGAGGGCACGAAGGAGAGCAAAGGTCATAATGAGATTTTTTTCGGGCCGTGCCATTCACACTTTCTTCCACCAAACATCTCTCATGGAAATGCCTCTCGTTTTCCACCTTCCTTTTCACTTTTCTGCCCCCTATTTACCTCTCTCTCTCCCTCCCTCTCCCCCCCCCTTCTCTCTCTTTCCCTCTCTCTCTCTAATCAGTTTCACTTCTCTTTGCCACGGAGTCGCACACCTTTGATTCTTAGATGACGATTTTTATTTTCTCAAAAAGAGCGACTGATGATTATTACCCTGCTTCGAAGGAGGAAAAATGTGCGACGACAAATTTCTTATAATAAGGAGACGTAAGGGAGTTTGTTCCAAGAATATCATCCTCAAACATTCAAAATTTTCCTCTCTATGTAAATGCCATCCAATCTCGCGGTCTTTATATATATGTGTGTATGTGTGTGTATGTATGTATGTATTTATGCATGCATGCATGCATGTATGTGTGTATGTAATTATATATATATATATATATATACCGTAAAGACCCGCTTATAGGACGCACTTTTTTCTCCAAATTTTCAAAGCTAAAATGTACGATGCGTCCTATACACGGGTACATAATATTTCATGTTTTTCTCTCTACGAATGTTCGATGAAAAATGAAAAATTAACAGGTGAATACTAATATTTATTAAACATCAAAGTGTTTTAATTAAAATAAAACTTTTTAATATGAAAAAAAGATTGCAATTTTACAAATAAGTGACTAAGTACAAGATATTTCGGCTTTATTAGCCACTTATACTCAGATATGGATTTTAAATAATTTTCGTTTTTTCTGTACGAAGTCTTCAATTAAAATGAAATACAAATATAAAATGAAATTGCTAAAATTTAAATATTGAATGTCTGTCCATTGAAAGAAAATCTTCAATCAAGAAAATAAATCAAACTTTTCAAACAATTTCCCTAAAATCCTATAAACTCGCCATCATCTGAGTCGTCATCGGTAATCTGGAACTCGTTGTAGACTTCATTTGTTTTTGAAGGCTCAGATTCGTCTGCTTCTAATTCTGCGGTCGTCGTGCCGTAGTTTTTATCATCTTCCCATAATACGTCGTCTTCACTTCCATTATAAAATTATAGTAAATATTAAGGGATGAAACTTTGGAGAAATCTCTATCAATAATTGAAATAAATAACTTCTTTAAACTCATGATATTTTATTTTTACTGCAAGTTTCACAGACGATAGAAAAAATTTTTACCGAGTTTTTTTATTTCAATTGGATAGGAGTCACGAAAATCTGCTGCATTATATCTTCTACATTGCTTTCCAAAGTGTTTTACAATATCCCGTAATATGTAGTTTCGATATAGGTAAATCTAGTATTACAAATACTTCGGTAAATTCACTTTTCAGATCATACTTAGCAGATAGCATACTTATTCGAATAGAATGGATATGAATCTTTTATTGCGACTTATTGTTTATTCCTAGAATTTTAAGATAAAACTTTCTTGCGTCCTGTAGGTACACGGGAACAAAGAAAATTCTCAGAATTTGACGCGGAAAACCACCCTGCGTCTTATACACGGGTGCGTTCTATACCCGGGTCTTTACGGTATATATATATATATATATATATATATATATATATATATATATATATTGAGAGAGAGAGAAAATGGAGAGAAGAATAGGTAGGAAAAGAGTGATAGGGAGAGAGACGTAAAGTGATATGGGGAGATATTAAAAGGGAGGCCTCGTGAAAGCGGAGGACGAAATGATGATCATGTCAATGGAGGGCAGAAAAATAACAGGGATGCTGTATAAAAGAGAGCGACACAAAATGAGAGGTCTTTTATGAGCGATAAATTTAATCGGACAGGTATACTACACATGCGACCGAAATTAGAATTAAAGGGCCTCCAGAAGGTTCCGCGAGCGGAAATTTCCGGTTTACTGCAGGAAAAAGGAACTGGCGTAAAAGGATCATAAATAATTGGCGTAAATCGAAAGTAGTTATGCCATAGGATACATGTAAATCAAAGGAGTTCCGTTCCCAAACTTGGGCAAATTATACCTATGATTTTTGTATAGTTTTGTACAATTCGTTTTAAATACAATTCGCAAAGAGATTCCAATTTATAAAATAGAAGAAAAATTATGAATACAAGTGAATTCGGTGAGTGCATAGACTTCCTTCCGATTAAGAGCATCGTGAGGCTTTTATACGATACAAAACTCAGCTGGTGTGCATTCTAAATTATGCGTGCGACTACCTAAAATAACACTCTTCTATCACTGCATCGTTCTCAAGGAATGCTTACGAAGATCGAACGCTGGGCCTTTTATAACTTTGGATCTCCTCTGACGATCTGAATCTTTTTCACGAAGTATTTTTATTTTTAAAAATATAACAATATTTTATCCTTCTTTAAAAACACGTATTAAGGCAGCGAAATTACATAGGGTTGATTTGATGTTTATTAAAGCGCTCATGAAGGCGTGCCGTGGATCAAAAAATGTAGAGAAGCACTGATCTATACGCTCGCGTAATTGTTTACCCTCGGCGCATAAGACGCAGGTTGATTTTAGTTGACGTTTTTCGGAGGAAAAAAGTGTGTCATCGTTATAAATGGCGTTAAAATGAAAGCGCGTAAGTCGAATTGGCGTATAACGAGCGTCACCTGTATATGTGTTTGGGTGAGTAAATGCAGTCGAATAAACCGTAAGAAAAGTGTGGAAGTGGAAGAAAAAATTAATGTTCTCTTTTAGAATCTTTGCGATAAAAAAACCATCGAATTCTCGAAAAACTGAAAATATCGATGACCTCGAGAAAAAAAGGAACCGAAGAGATAATCACGGAACGCGGAGGAAGACGGAGTCGTCCGAATGTTCCACCTTTTCCTTTAACGAGATCAAAATGCAAAAGGCGGCGCACCTTGGGAACACATAATATTCAAATACGAGGAGTAGAGAGAGGCGCGAAGAGTAAAAAAATAACGAAAAAAAGAAAGACTCCAAGACAGCGTTCGGAGAAGAAAAATTTCCAGCGTCAAACTGGAAGAAAGAGGAAGCCGAAGAGAGGCTCTGAAGGGCGGAACACGTGCGAGTGCACGGGAGTGAGTGCCTTCCTTATGCGACGACTCTTAAACAAATCCAGTGCGAAGTCTTTTATATCCGCGACGATGGATTAAGAACGGAAAGGCACGGCGGTGTTGAAGGAAAGCAAATGTTGCGATCCAAAGAGAGAGAGAAGGAGAGAGAGGAGAGAGAGAGAAGGAGAGAGAGAGAAGGAGAGAGAGAGAGGGAGAGAGAGATAAGGAGGGAGAGGAGAGAGAGAAAGAGAGGAGAGAGAGAGAGAAGGATAGAGAGGGAAAGAGGGAGATAGAGGGAGAGAGAGGAAAAGAGGAAGAGAGAGGAAGAGAGAGGGGGAGAGAGAGGGGGAGAGAGAGGGAGAAGGAGAGAGAGGGGGAGAGAGAGGGAGATAGAGAGAGGGGGGGAGAGAGGAGAGAGAGAGAGAAGGATAGAGAGGGAGAGAGAGAGGAGAGAGGGATAGAGGGAGAGAGGAGAGAGAGAAGGATAGAGAGGGAGAGAGAGGAAGGGAGAGGGGGAGAGAAAGAGAGAGTAGGAGAGAGAGGATAAAGAGGAAGGAAAGGTGGAGATGAGAAGGGGTGTGAGACTTGCATTCGAGAGCTGTCGTTGTGAGGGGGTGGATATATCCAGTACGAGGAAGAGAAAGGGGGGAGAGAGAGGGGGGGGGGGAGAGAGAAATGGGAGAGGATGACAATATGAAATATGGGCGAGAGAGAGAGAGGCGAAGAAGGAATGAGATGTAGAGAAAGGGAAATAGTTGAAAGGCAGGAATGATTGAGGAGACACCTATAGGAAGGGAAGGGAAGGAAATTGAGAAGGGGAGTTTCGAAAAGGGTAAAAGGATTTAAAGGAAAACATCCATGATTGCTTTCGAATTTTTTTTTCTTTTTCGGAAGACAGCTTTAAAATACAACGTGTGATTGCGAAGATGGAGAATATGTGTAGAAACGGAGCGGTTTGATGTTTTTTTTGCATTCGTAGAATTCCTGAGATAAAATTATTAAAGTTCTGGAAAGAACTGAACTGGAACTGGAGAAAAATGATTTGGCATGGAGGGAATGGAGAGGAAGAGGATGAATGCGTTCTCCAACAATGAAACGCTTCTGGAAAAATACAGGGTTCCATAAAATCTCAGCGTTTCAAAAATACTTCAGGTGCAACAAAAACAATATTATTCAAACAAATATGCGTAGATTTGAATGCTGCGAAAATTGTTTGGAAACAATAAAAGAAAACCATCCTTGAACTGACAAAATCAAGTTTATTTAAAGATTAAATTAATATTAAAATAGAATCTCTTGCGTTTTAGAATTATTTAATGGAATAAATGAAAAGTAATTGAACAATATATCAAATAATCAAAATTCCAATTCCACCATGAGAATGTGCGTATATGGTATCCGTTAATTTCAAACTTAACTGAAACTTGAAACCAAAGCGTAGAATAAATGTTACAATAGATATTTTTTCCTGATTTACATATTAATTTTATTCTCGTTAGAAATACGATTCCTTTTTGTAGAAAATGCTTGATTATTTTCAATTGAAAATGGTTTATCACTTAAGACGTCAACTTGGATTTCACATTGAAAGAAAAATTCGACTTTTATTTACAATGATAATATGTATGGAGATATTATAAATTTGAAGGTAGAAAAAAAATTTGATGGATTCCAGAGAAAACTCTACCATTATAATGCTATTTATTGAAACTAATTTCGCAAGGCTCTTTCAAATAATGGCAGCCAATTCACATGCAAATAAGGCTTTCTAAACGGAATTATTCAGAAATAGCTAAACGCCTTTCCATAATGGCAATGGACCATTTAAAAGAAAAATTAAATTAATGCAATCAGATGAGAAAGCAGAACCGTAAACATAGGAATTTATGATTTAAACCATGATTTCAACTTAAAAATCGCTGAAACACTCAGTTTTAAAGTCAGTGTTCAAATCCCAGTATTATTAATATTTCAGCAAGTTAAGGCAAAACATAATCCTTTTACCTTTACACGCAATTTACAGCCGTTTCGGAGGAATTTGAATCCACGTAGGCAGATTAATATGTAATAATCAATCGAATACTTAACGTAGCGCGGAAGTGCTCCTCGATATTTTCATAAAATATTACGCGAAACTCTCTTTAGATGGATCTATTTGTAGCCATCACTGTCAAACACGAGGCGAAGAATGAATTGAAGATTAACTCTATCTCAGATTTCATGTTAATCAATAAATGCTGCAGCGATGAGAATACTCTCTCACTATGTCAATTTTTTGTGTAAGGTACATTTCTTCTGGTTTTCGGTTGAGTTTAATCTTGTCATGTGTTGAAAGGAAAGTTTTTAAATTTCATAAGCTTATATTTCAAATGTTCGCATAAATTAAATTTTCATAATTGATCTAAGAATTTCTTCATTCGACCGGTGTTGAAATATTTTTATTAAGAATAATAGTTAAACTTTAATACATTTTTTTAAAAAACTCAACTAGCAGATCCAAAGCCCCTTTTAGCGTAACGACACCTTCCTCTTCCATTTGGAGCTGGCAAAGTACAACAAGTCATGAGGCCTCAGCGTCATAATGTTCCATGTTCATGCCATTTTTGTGCCTTTAATTTTAATGATATCTAAAGCGGTTCACAATTAACCCCTGGAACTTTTATTTTCCCTTATTCGATTAAATATTTTATCTTAACAACTTAGTAACTCTGGCAGTGTAGGGGGGAGGACGGGGAAGGGGGACAAGTCCCGCATTATATTGGTGAAAAAATTCAGAATGAAATAATTGAGCTCCTTGCATCCAAAATTAAGGAAAAAAATTCAGATATGCTTAAAAATTCTAAATACTACTCTGTTAAATTGGACTGCACTCCTGATTCGAGTCATCAAGGACAAATAAGTGTAGTAGTTCGTTTTGTTTTTTTCAATCCTGATAAAAGAAAGATCGAAATAAGAGAGCATTTGTCTTTTAGATTTTTTCTCTTTTTTCTCTCTCTCTCTTCTTAAGGTGCGTTTACACGTACGCGTTCAAGCGACAAGGCGTTGCGACGACAAATTTCAGAGCCGTTCACATGTACGCGATTACCGCGCGCGTTCACGCGTCAGGCGTCGAACAGTTGACTGTTGCTTTGGCGCACGCGCTGTACGATTGGCAAGCGGACTGACGGCAAACCGACGACGAACAACACTATTTTGGATCCACTCCAGCGTCGCTGGCGATATGAAATACTTTTGCAAGTGTTGCGGAGACGTAGGAGAAACATAAGAAGATGGTGGGTTAGGCCTATTTTTCGACTTGAAGCCGTCAAGACTAAAGTGACCGGACGTACAGCATTATGCTGTATTGTACAGCATTTGCATCTCCTGTACAGCACTGGAATGTGTACAGCAAAACATACAGCCTTTTAAAACTTGGCCTGCCAAAATTGATAATAATTTCAATAATTTGTTTTTATTATTTATGTCAGCAATATAAAAAAGTCCTTAAACGCAGAACAATAATTTGTTTTCCGTGATGTGGTTGTAGCTTTATATATGCTATTTACTTTATGGTTTAGTTTTACTGCTACATCCATGGTTTTTGTCAAAATGATTGTATCACTCATACCACTTTAGAAAAATCTATGGTTGTAGCTGGCTTATGTGGTTTTGGCATATGTCACCTGTCACAATCCGCAAAGCACCTGCAAAGTTTTATAGTCAGAAGTTTCGGAAAGTAAGTGAAGTAATTGGAAAATTGAATTAATTTATGTAACGGTTAATTTCATGATTTGTTCCAATTTTATTTTGTATTTGTTTGTTTTTAGAAAAATAACATCAAACGCACCGCGAGGAGGGTATCATTTTGGAGAATTAATAAAAAAATTGTATTTTATTGTCTTCGTTAAAACTGTTTTTACTAAATCAATATTGATGTATTATCGATATGTTTTCATTTTGTTAAAAATACGGATTCAAAAATACGTATTGTATTTTGTATTTTAAATTTTGTACAGCATTGAGCTTTTGTCACTTTAGTCAAGGCCACTAACACCATTTGGTACAGGAGATGAGGTTGAACGACTTTCCATTGCAGCCCAGTAGATGGATAGACTGCTGTCTAGCATTTGCCGCCCGAACGCGTGAAAAAGTTGAGATCTTTCCATCTCTCATCGCCTCTCAACGCCTGACGCGTGAACGCGCGCGGTAAGACAGCTCATTGGTGGACGCGTGAACGCCTCGCCGCTTCAACGCGTACTTGTAAACGCACCTTTATAGAAGGGTTTATGACTCTTACCCAGGTCAACAATGTGTTTTCGGTTTTAAAATACGATTTCATTATATCTATGTTTAATTCCGAGTCGACAGATACCCATATCGCCTATATCGGATAAAGTTTACTTGTCCCCCCTCCCCGTCCTCCCCCCTCCATATTCTTTTGGACGAAATAAACATTGGAAAAGAAGTCTTTGGTTGAAATATCCATTGGACGAATTGTCTTTGGACGAAATATCTATTGGACGAATATTCTTTGGACGAAATGTCCTTGAAGACATGTCAAGGACGAAATGTCTTTGGACGAAATGTCCTGGAACGCTTTCGATCTCTGATTGTAAAACAGATCTCGAGTTGACATCGCTTTAGCGTAAGAAAGACAGAGAGACATGACGGTTTCGCCGCTGCGCCAGTGACGCAGCACAGACGGACTGATTAACCGCATCCAGGCCTTGGCAGGAAGATTCGTACGATGCCGCTTTTTTATAAATCCACCAATTACCTATAGAAAGAAGACAAACTGAAAATGAAATTTTACAAGAGACTAGCAAAATTGCCGCTTGAATTTCAACGGATTTAGTGAATCTAAAACTTCCACCGTGTAACATGTAAACATCGCAAGAATAAGATATTGTACACAGTTTTAACCGTCCAATAAAGCAAATATGAAGATTTAGATGAATGAAGGAAGAAAATCTTGCACTGTGAAAAATCGAAAATTACGTGTAAACTTATGGGAAAATATTTACTGAATTAAGCTCTCCCTCCACCCCAATTTTTTATCACCAGATAACCTATGTTACCCGCGGGTTAAAATTATATTTTTTGTGACGATATCTTCAAAGCGAAAACTGTGAGTAAAACCAGCAATAACACAATAATCTAAAGAAAATGGATGAACAAAGGAACGAACGAAATCAATTTAACGAAAGAAAAAAAGGGAAATAGAGAACGTTTAATAATCACAGAGTGAATATTATCTTCCGACTACTAGCTCGAATAGACGAATAATCTGTATCTATCTGTTAATAATAGCAGCGTAGAATATTCCTATTTTTAGAATATTACTTAAATAGCTCAAAAAGTAAAAAAAACCCTTTAAAAATTTATAAGTAGACCAAAATTATGCCAGTTACCTAGTTTGCCCGATTTTTTCAATTTTTAACGTATAAGTATAGAAAATTGGAGAATTGAGAATATTCTGAGTTTTTTTTAGAAAATTTGCATGTATAATAACAGATGCACTGTTAGTGGTCAGTGGTTTTGTGGGAAATCTGAAAAAAATTGTTCATGATCAGATGTTTTCATATGCTTAAACAGACGGAATTGTCCTCGGCTGTTCCTGTCGCGATTAATAGGCGTTTTTTCACCAGAAGAGCTGCAGAAGCAATCAATAAAACTGTCGACACCCCATCAACGATGACATCGTCCATCAGTTGGTCCATTGTGCCAAAAACTCTTACGATCCGCCATAATACGGTATGCTAATCGCCAATTACCTCATCATTCACCGCCAATTTAGATAAACGCATAGTATTTGTCATAGGTTCAACTAAAGAAAAACAGATGGCGTTAATCCACGCTAATTTTTATCATGAACACATAAGTTGTTAAGTTAATTTGAATTTCAACTTTTCCTTAATTTTTCTTATAAACCGACCTTTAGTGTTTGTTTCCTTGTAGCTATGAAATCATCATTCGGGATGATTCACACCTAACACGTTTAGAGGAGAAGGGGTTCCCAAGAAGCGCGTTCTCTATCACTATGGAGAGGCGTTCACCTCGGAATGTGTTTAGTCTGATATGGTTCCGGCGAGGAGGAGGGTTCGTTTTAACCGTTTTTGCTTTACGTGTCTAGTTTAATTTGGAGGAACCTTAACCGATGCAAATCGCGTCGAAAAACGAGAAACGAGAGCCGTCAAAAGGGACAAACAGGGAGTCATGATTCGAAATTCAAGTTCATGACAGCAAAGTACGCATGGCGAACATGCAACTGCGAAGCCGCCTGGCGTTACAATATTATTACTGAAGCAAATGTCCGTCATTGCGGGCGAATGAAGGAAAGGCCTGAGAACGCCAGTTTCGCAAGAAAATATTTTTAAATTAATGGGTGCATTTACAGGAGATCGTCTTAAATAAGTATGACGATGTCGCCTTGAATTCGGGAAATTAGGGTAAATATGTTTACAACCGTTTCCAAGGATAACGTTAGAAATATATCTTTTCGTTGTTCACCCATCGTAGCCAGCTGACAAAGAACGTCACCTCGTTGAATAGTTACATAAAGTTATTACGCAAGCTTTTCAAATACATCACTTAACCCTCGGATTACCGATGGGTGTACCCCAAGCATCGTATTTTCCAATCATTTGCACAGTTTAAGTTCAAATTAATTCTCAATTTTTATATTCGCTTAAAACCTATTTAAAAGCAAGAAAGTGAATAAAGTATTTTTCACTTCGTATTTAACAAATAAAAAAATGAAAAAGTTGCTGGGGTCCAAAACGTACCCCTATTTGTAAATATTGAAACCTAAACCCACGAACTCGCGCTCGGACTGACAAAGTTCGACATTTTCATCTGTAGCAAGAGTCATTGGAAGATGATTATTTAGATGAGGACGAATATATATTGAACAATGAGCGTGTACCATCCTACAAAAGTGATTTAGATGAATGCATTAAAAATGGAAATAAAAATGTAACTTGCGTGTTCTATTGCGAACATGCTCTTAAAAATAATATTTCTATTATAAAACAGCTTCATATATAAATATTAAAGACAAATTTTACAAATTTGAATGGGGTGTTTTGTACCCCTATTAGTAAAAAGATAAATGAAAATGTTATTGATATAATTTACAATACTATTTAATTAGCAACCCGGGAATAACAGAAAACTCGTAAAAAGCGAAAAAACGAGTTTTCCTCCAAAATCTCCGAGGTTCAGACTAAAATCTCCGGGTCGTGAAGGCCTTAGGACTGGCACCCCTAGTCGCATTGGTGGCAGTAAATCATTTGGTGGGCCGCATTGAAAAGTTAAATCGGAAGTTATCCGGAGATTCTTAGGCACCATATTAGTGAAAATTAAAATAGAGTTTTATGGTTTACATTTCAATATAAAAAATCTGTACAACATACATGGTACAAACTTTCTCATATACTAATGCGTCGTTTGGTTATCTTTAGAAAATGAAAATCGTATGAGCCGGTTTTTAGAAAATCCAATTTTTGCTAAAGTTGCCAAAGAATAAACTAGCCTAATATTCATTGGCTTTAGAGCCAATAACAGACATACAGACAGACAATGCGAAAACCACTTTTTCGGACTCAGCTACACCTAAAACGTACATTTCCATCAAAATCTCGAGGTCGAATTTTTCGCGATTATAATACTTTCTCAATATACTTCCTGTATGAGTAAGTACAAATGGAAGAAAAAAGTTCGGTAATCCGAAACGTGTCATAACAACTTAGAAGATTCAAAGAGTTTGGGTGCATCTCAAATTCTAATGCCGTACACGACGGTCATAACTACGCGAATTTTCCTTTACCACTGAATGCCTCGTTACTGTCACAGTTCACTTATTATCAAATAATAATAATCAACGGAGCGAAAATTCAAGCACCTCAAAAAGCGGAATTTCCCGAGAGAGGAGGCAGATAATATCGTTAGCTGTTCTAACTCCTCGGAACTGTCGAGCAAACTCTTTAACTCTAATTTCCTCCCTCTCCTATCCTGCCCTTCCGCCATTTCCCTTTCTCCACAAGGACCTATCCGATCGTCCGTCATCAGCTCCCTCTTCTTCCTACACCCACTTCTCTCCGCAGTCGAGTTTTTCGCGTCTGCGTCGCTTGCGTGTTAAAAATCTTCATTTCAAAGATTAACGTTATGTGGCAAACAGAGATGTTTCAGATGACTCGCTTTCACGCCCTCCCCCCCTCTCTCTCTATCTCTCAATTTCGTCTGTCTGTCTGTCTCTCTCGAACAAGTGCTGCCATACCACAGCTGGAGTGTGAGACGCGGAAGGAAATGGAAATAAACCTCGATGCGACAGAGCGATGAAGACACGATACGAGGTAAAGAGATATAGTACGTGCGTCAAATGGAGCGATAAACGACATGGGGCCTTAGGAAGAAACGGGCGTACTGTAGATAGCACTTGGGGGGGGGGGAGGGGGGGTGGAAGGAGGGGGAGGACGTTATCTTACTCCGAGAATTTCCAGTCTGGAGATATTCCTTGTGACGGGAGAAGGACGGCGAAGCTTGTGACCTCATGACTTTCGCCGCGTGTCTTCATTGACTTTCCGTTTGGATCTTATTCGACGCGAAATAAATGAGTGGAAAATGTAGACACTGTCGTCAAAATCCTCAGTCTTCGTGTAAATAACATCCATGGCGATCAAAAGGAAAGCAGAGAAACGCAGGAAGAGACGTGAGATCCGTTTCGTCGTTTGGAATTATTCGAGAACTTGACAGATTGACGTATAACGGTGCAAATAGTTTTTTCTCTTGACTAATTTACGCGATAGGAAATCGTTATGTGCATCCTGTCACCTTAGAACTGTTGAGTAAGCCATACGCGTGACACGAAGTGATACCAACTTACAGATCTTTGATTATATGTAAGTACATAAATCACATTATTTTCTTTGCAAGCGCGAAACGGACGGCGCCGGCGGGAGAATCCTCTTCAATCACAAATGATAACTAATGGCAGGGCCCATTGGTTTACTAGAGCAGGTTAAACTAACTGGACGCAGTCTGAGTGTATAATGAGGGTTTTGCGTGGGAAACGGTGATTTAAAAGAACAATTCGACAGTCATCACGGCTACAACGGGACATCGGTTAGAACCCTATGCGTACAATCCAATGCAAAAATATTTGTTTGAAAAAGTTGTCGAGAGAAGGTGAGGAAGACGATCGCGAAAATTAGACGCATCGAACTCTTGGAGCAGTGGTCTTCAACGTGGGCGGTAGCGCCCACCAGTGGGCGTTTTAGGGTTTTTGGTGGGCGTTAAAGAATTCACCAAATGCTATTCTAATTTTTACACTGAAAACTACAATTCTATAGTAAAGTTTAATGATACGCACACATATCCTCAGATGAGACAATGTACAATGGAAGCATGGATGGTGACTCCATTCATCGCAAATGTGTGTGATGTGGATATTAAATACCAAGAGAAGATAATAGAATTACTTCATGATGAGGAGTGTAAAGCCAATTTCAATCAAGGTGGATATGTGCAACTTTGGCAGAACAAGAAAATGTCCTCTCTGTATCAACGCTTGTGGAAGAAAATATCGCTGCTCTTGTTAGCTTTCTCAACCTTATATCTAGTCGAGAAGGGATTCAGTGCAGTGAATAATCTCCTGTCCAAAAAGAGAAATAGCTTGCAAGTAACAGAAAGAGATCTTCGAATGACCCTTACAGACTTGAAGCCTGACACTGATTCCCTGGTTTGTAGGAACCAAGCACAAAGTGCGCATTGAACTGTCTGTAAAATGTTTATTTAAATATTAGATTTGGGATTAATAAACATGGTTAAATTTGATGTCTTTTTAAACATTTATTTTATCAAACATTTTATTGTTAAGTTGACACGGAAGGTGGGCGGTGAACTTATTTTAAATGGCAAAAGATAGTAAAAGTGGGCGGTGAATCAAATAAGGTCTTGGAGTAACGATTTATAAATGCTTTTTATATGATAGTAAGAAATCCCGAGGTATTCATCGTAATTTCTAGCAAAGGAAAACATTAAAAATATATCTAAAGCTCAATTCAATATTATGGCGACGAAGCAGGCACAGGGCGATGACCGAAGTTTTTTTTATTTTTAAGCAACAGACGGCTATGCGTCTGTGAAATCCTCTCCATTCTGGAATTATATTCAATTTCGTTTTAAAAACTACTCGCACTTTTTGAAAATACAGCGCATTTTCATTTCCATGTAGGTATCCGTGGAAACTACCTAAACGGAGCTAAAATGATTTCTACACATCAAAAATAATAAATAATAAATAATATATATATATGTATGTATGTATATACGAGTATCTATATAAAATCATCAGCCTTTTTCAATCCATTGAGGGATGATGGCCTTCCCCCAGACTTCACCAGTTTTCCCTGTCAACTGCCTCCCACCTGACGCGCGCCTGACGGAAGGTTAACAAGCTCTCTGTCCCACATGTCTTTCGGTCTTTTTTTGAGATATATATATATACACACAAGGCCGTGCCGATGGATGAGGCGGCGAGGCAACCGCCTCAGGCGCCTCTTGAAGGGGGGCGCCAAAATTAGACAAAAATGTAAACCTAGCAAAATAAATTCATAAGGCCAGCCCGCGCCCGAGACGGACGATGGTTCGCCATAAAAAATTAACTGGTGCTGAATATCGCAAAAGTAAGACTAAGATTGACTCAATTAGAACTGAAAAAGCAATCCAGGTCTTTACATAAATTCCTCAAAGATGATCTAGCATTGAGAGAATCCGTAACAAGTGAGAATGCGGTTCATTTCATCAATGATAAAAATACGCACAAAATCAATATAATTTCATCATATTAAACTAATAAACTATTCCTCATATAACTTGTATGACTCTATGGCGCCATAATTGAAATCTGCTTGGGGCGCACGAATGTCTTGAGTCAGCCCTGTCTAAGCCTATCACACGAATTCAAATTTTCAATTAAATGTGTTTAGTTCCACACAAATAAATAAACTTCTTAAAGTTTACTTGATAATAAATTTAAACAAAAGTTTAGATCGATCTGAAATAAAATTATTCATTTGAATAAATAGATTTTTATTATTCCCTATCGTTTTCGACTAGCATATAATAAAAGTACATACAATTAATAAAAAAATTAAGGGGGCGCCATATTATATCTCGCCCCAGGCGGCAAAATGTCTGGGCAAGGCCCTGTATATATATATATATATATGTATGTATGTATATATATATATATATATATATATATATATATATATATATGTATATTTAGGGCAACTAGGTGTTAAGGGAACACAGGGAGCACTTACCGGAAGGAGAGTCGCTGGGGTGTTGGAGAGACACGTTTGGACATTTGGTATCTCTCTTGTGTTGACGACCGGATCATCCCGAAAGCTCCAACAACTTCCACAAATGTGTCTCTCCAACACCCCAGCGGCTCTCCTTCCGGTAAGTGCTCACTGGGTTCCCTTCAACACCCAGTTGCCCTAAATAATCTAACTACATAAGTTTCTGTGACAAAAAATGTTATCAAATGAAAGCATACATATCAAAACTTTTTAACAGTACCTTACAATTCTTCAATGTGGGCCCCACGTGTAACTCTGCTCACGTCAATGCGGTAACCGAATTCATGCCACACTTTCTCCAGCGTATTTTCGTCGTTCTGGGCGATAGCTTGTTTGATACGTCCTCGCAGCTCTTGCAAAGTGACAGGTAGAGGGGGGCACAAACACAAAATCTTTCACAAAACCTCACAGAAAATATCTAAGGGCGTTAGGTCCGATGATCTCGGTGGCCATTGAAGTAAAGGTTTGTCATCACGGGAACCACGTCCTATCCAGCGACGGGGAAAATTGTCATTCAGGAACTTTCGCACCTCCGTATGAAAATTTGGCGGGGCCCCATCCTGCTGCAAAATGAAGTTGTTTTCGTCTTGTCAGCTGCGGCAGCAACAACTCGGTCAGCAATTCAGGGTAGACAATGCCATTCACGGTGGCTTCGGCGAAAAAGAATTGCCCATAAATCTTTCACTTGGACATTGCACAGAAAACGTTTACTTTGGGACTGTCCCGTTCATGTTCCGCAGTTTCATGTGGATCCTCACTCCCCCAGATACGAATGTTGTGTCGATTCACTTTACCGCTGAGATGGAACGTGACTTCGTCGGAAAACACTAACCTGTCCATGAAATTTTCATCACTATCACACATTTCTTGGATCTTACAACAAAATTCGTACCTAGAAACATTGTCAGGTGGTTTCAGGGCTTGTAACAAATGAATTTTGTAAGGACGCATCGAGAATACGCCAAACAGTTTTCTGTGGAATCCCGAGCTCTCTAATGGCCCTGTTAGTCGATATGCAAGGACTCCTGAGATAGGCCTGCCGCACACGTTCCACATTCGCGTAGTCTGTGCTGGGACGACCTGTGCTTTTGCCCTTGAAGATGCATCCACGCTCCACGAATTGCCTATACCACTTAAGGATGAAGTCTCGAGCTGGTGGATTTTTGTGAAATTTCCTTGTGAACGATCGCTGCACGGAAACACTTGACTTTGTTTCACGATAACAGAGAACACAAAACGACTTCTCCACAGGCGACGCCATTTTCGATACTGTGCGACTACAGCGCTATCTGCAATGTCAACGCCATCTCTGTGGCGGCAAACACAACTTTGATATTAATGCTTTCATTTGATAACGTTTTTTGTCACAGAAGTAGTTAAATTGAAATAAAATGTCAAAGTTGTCTACATCATTTATGTTTTCCCTAGTGAAAATGCTGGGAAATAAGTACTCGTGAACATATACTTATTATTCTATATCCATATCTGCATGTTTATATGAGCAAATTGAAGAACTTTCAAAAAATCATGTTCCATCAACATAAGATTCCGAGAGGAGCAAAGACTAGGTATGAGAGATTGTGATAGCGGAAGGAATGAAGGGGGAGAGTGAAAGAGAGAAAGGGAGGGAGAGGAAGGAGAGATTTTTGTAGATGGAGTGGAATCTTAACTGCCGGATCCGAGATGAGCGAGCTATTTTTACTCACCTGCAAAACATGATGGATCGTTAAAATGAGAACTCAGACACAAGATTATACACTCTCAAAGGCCTTGGATATTGGCAATTATTTTAATCTCTACTTAATAATTCAGACGATTCAATATCTAAATATGTAAGTACGGAATAGGCCTCTATATCTCTTTCGGGCAACGCACTTTCACTTTTCCATGGCCCATCTTGCCTACGTCACGAGAAATATCCCTCTCCTATGCATATTTCAATTTGCATTCCTTAAAATCTCTGGAAATCCGAGAAGCAAATATTTTTTGCAGGGGCATTCTTCATCTCTGCTCCGGTTCTTCACACTTTGAAACTAAGGTTTCCGACTGAGTAATCTTGACCCGCAGACCCGGGTGAAGCAATGTTTCTCTGAGCTCAGGGTTTTAAAACAATTTATCCGGGTCAGTTTAAGTAGTGTAGCTACAAATTTTGCAATGGTTCTCCTTACACAAACATACCGAAAGTCACCGAGTATTCGCTTAGAAAATGTTGATTTTAACGAAGAAATGCACTTTTTACGTGTTTCCTTTGAAATGAACAAAAAAAGATGGTATCTTGGACAAAATATTTCTTTGGAACCTAAAGGCATCCTCATCGCAATATTTTATCAGTCGCATTTCCTCAAATTACGAATAAATAAAGCCATTTTTACAGTTTTAAATAAATATAACTTTTTAGAAAATTTAACCTCTTAAAAAATTCTCCTAGATAATTACTTTTATACATTTTGATCTAGCAAAGAGGTTAGAATAGCGCACGCACTTAAACTACTTATACATTAAGAAATAGGTAATATTTCAATTGATAAATGAAAATGTTATTGATATAATTTACAATACTATTTTATTAGCAACCCGGGAATAACGGAAAACTCGTAAAAAACAAAAAACGGGTTTTCCTCCAAAATTTCCGGGGTTCAGACTAAAATCTCCGGGTCGTGAAGGCCTTAGGGCTGGCACCCCTAGTCGCATTGGTGGCAGTAAATCATTCGGTGGGCCGCATTGAAAATTTCTAATGCTCCCATTGGCTAAATCAAAGTTAAATCGGAAGTTATCCGGAGATTCTTAGGCAACATATTAGTGAAAATCAAATAGAGTTTTAAGGATAGCATTTCAATATAAAAAATCAGTACAACATACATGGTACAAACTTTCTCATATACTAATGCGTCGTTTTGTTATCTTGAGAAAATGAAAATAGCACCAGCCGGTTTTTAGAAAATCCAATAGTTATTAAAGTTGCCCAAGAATAAACTAGCCTTATATTCATTCATCGAGAAATATGAAGTATGTAGTATTCTTGCAGACGTATACTCAATTAACTGTAGGAAATTTTATCAAAATCGAATCAATCGATTTTGAGAAAATCCAAGTTTTGTTAAAAATGCCCAAGAATAAACTAGCATTATATTCATTCATTGAGAAAAATGAAATAAATAGTATTATTGTAGATGTATACTAAAGTAACTGTACGAAATTTGATCAAAATCGTTATAGCCGTTATTGAGACAATCCAATTATTGCTAAGTTGCCTAGAATAAACTAGCCTTATATTCATTTTTTGAGAAATATGAACTATACAGTATTATTGAAGACGTAAATATAAGTAACTGTACGAAATTTGATCAAAATCGTTATAGCCTTTTCTGAAAAAATCGAATTGTTGTTATAAACGCATAGAATAAACTTCCCTTAATTATTGAGCAATGTCAACCATTTATTCATAGCTTCTGCTCGGTATGATAGAATGCCTACCTACGAGATTTCATTCATTTTAGCTCTACCGTTTAGGCTCCAGAGCCAGTAACAGGCAGACAGGCGGCATTGCGAAAACCACTTTTTCGGACTCGACGACACCTAAAATGTATATTTCCTTAAAATTTTCGGTCGATTCTTTTTCGCGATTACAATACCTTCTCAATATACTTCGTATATGAGAAAGCAAAAACAAAATTAAAAAGCTTAGTTGGATCGAGGAACATTTAACGCTAAATATTTTAACAAAATTTGCTAGACAAAAAAATGATAAAACTTTGAAAAACATTCGCAGTTGGCCACATAAAAATGCTTAGTGTTCTGCAAGTTGGTCACCTCTGGTTTAGGAGGGAGAAATGGGATGGAAGAATTCAGAAAGTATAATTAATCTACGTATAAGTTAAAATGTGGCTTTACAAGCGTTTTCCGACAAATTACGACATTTTCCTGGTTAATGTAATTTAGTTTTCATGGGATTTTTGTTAACTCGTTCGCGGTTTCGTTTTCGAATCCGTCATGCACTAACCAAAATTAACGAGGTGAGCAGAGCAATACGCCTGCAGCGATAATTTTTGAGCGGAAATACTGAAAATAATTAAAAAACGCATTCAATTTCCCTCAGGTTTTCCGTCCAAACGGTCTATAAATTTGGAAACGTGAGAATAGATGGGCGTTATTGTTTATTTTATTAAATGTCACACGTGACTAATTAATATTGCTGTCAGTAAATGAAATCGCTTGATCCGTTACCTTTTTACGGCGTTAATTCAACCTAGCGACGATTTAAAATTGGGACTGGACCGGAAAAACAAAAGATACGAGACCGAAAAGTGTTCGCGGAAACGCTTTTGATTGATAAATTTGAGGTCAAAGGAAGAAATGAATGGGCGTCGCTTTATAAATTGTCGCTTGGGGCGATAACGTATTCGACAGCGGAGGCATCTATTGTGGTAAATTCACAACGCAATAAACCAATCTTTTCGCAATAAAAATGAAATGAATCGATCGATTTCGGGTCAAGAGGGCACAGAAAGCCGCATAAAGCTCCACATACATTCTAATGGGTCGATAACTGTAATGTCTCTGTGTCGAAAAAGGGATACGAGACATTATTCAATGATTGTCTTGTCACGATGATATAGCGCGTTATCTTCTTTCGGTGGTGATTATAAAAAAATAAAAGTCACTCACTTAGTCGAAGTGAACGATTTCTAACGGATGACATATTGACGGAAGAGCCGATAAATGGGGATAAGTAACGAAAACGAAAGGGAAAGCCTCCTCTCTGCCGAGCAGGCGCTGAGATTCAGCTGTCAATATTTCTTCGCCAACTCTTGAGGTTACACGTCGAGCGTTTGCCTCAAAGTGCGGAGAGATAAGAGCGAGCGAGAGAGAGAGAGGGGGAGGGAGAGAGAGGGGGAGGGAGAGAGAGGGGGAGGGAGAGAGAGGGGGAGGGAGGGAGAGGGAGGGAGGGGGAGGGAGGGAGAGGGAGGGAGGGAGGGAGGAAGGGAGGGAGAGGGAGGGAGAGGGAGAGGGAGGGAGGGAGGGAGGAAGGGAGGGAGAGGGAGGGAGGGAGGGAGGGAGAGGGAGGGAGGGAGGGAGAGGGAGGGAGGGAGAGGGAGGGAGGGAGGGAGGGAGAGGGAGGGAGGGAGGGAGGGAGGGAGGGAGAGGGAGGGAGGGAGGGAGGGAGAGGGAGGGAGGGAGGGAGAGGGAGGGAGGGAGGGAGGGAGAGGGAGGGAGGGAGGGAGGGAGGGAGGGAGAGGGAGGGAGGGAGGGAGGGAGAGGGAGGGAGGGAGGGAGAGGGAGGGAGGGAGGGAGAGGGAGGGAGGGAGGGAGGGAGAGGGAGGGAGGGAGAGGGAGGGAGGGAGGGAGGGAGGGAGAGGGAGGGAGGGAGGGAGAGGGAGGGAGGGAGGGAGGGAGAGGGAGGGAGGGAGGGAGGGAGAGGGAGTGAGGGAGGGAGGGAGAGGGAGGGAGGGAGGGAGAGGGAGGGAGGGAGAGAGAGGGAGGGAGGGAGGGAGAGAGAGGGAGGGAGGGAGAGGGAGGGAGGGAGAGAGAGGGAGGGAGGGAGAGAGAGGGAGGGAGAGGGAGAGAGGGAGGGAGGGAGAGGGAGGGAGGGAGGGGGAGGGAGAGGGAGGGAGGGAGGGGGAGGGAGAGGGAGGGAGGGAGGGGGAGGGAGGGAGGGAGAGGGAGGGACAGACAGACAGACAAATGACTTTGTTTCGGGCGAAATTGAGACTACATAGTCCCTTCTTACATTTAACCCAGGAGGGAGAGAGAGCGAACTTAACTGAAAATTTTTATTGAAAACTGTATAAAAAATATTTGCATAAAGGGTAAGAAGGAAGAGACAGGAAAAAATCTGATGTGGCCAACATATGACTTTCTTCATATTTGGGGTATAGATAGAGTAAAACTCGTTTAATACGTATTTGAGGGGACCGACTCATTGCTTCTTTATAAGCGTGACTACGTATATACGAGAAACATGGTTTTTGGCCTATACATCCCATATAACACGTACACACATACAGTAAAAGCTGTGCTATCCGGCTATTTCGAACCGGCCAGTCTTAGATACCGGCTATTACACAAATGCAATTAATTTTGTATTTCTTTTTATTTTTTTATGAATTTTTGTGTGAATTGTATATGTGTAATACCACAACTTCCACTTTAAAATTTCTTAAAATATAAGATGTATATATTAAGTATTTACTCTGTATACTTCTGTGGCTGCCGAGTAAGCATGGCGTTTTTGGTTACGTAAGCCATTTGCATTGTCTAGATGTTTTGTTGTACTTCTACAATTTCCAGTTTTATCGCCTTTTATTATTTAAAAAATTACCCATCCATTGAATATGGCATCAAAATAAATACCTAAAAGCAAGAAACAGGAGAGAAAAGGTTGTTTTAACGCTAACACAAAAGCTGGAGCTGATCAAACGAATTGAAAAAGGAAAAAAATAGAGCAGCCATAGCAAAAGAATTCAACATCGGATCTTCCACGCTCTACGATATCAAGACTCATAAGGCTAAATTAATGAAATTTGTGTCATCTTCTGAGACGAGTAAATCAATTAACAAACGTCATACGCTTCATAAGCCAAAAATGGAGGAACTGGATAAAATATTATATGACTGGTTTTCACAGAAATGATCCGAAGAATTACATAATTTCGTCCTTTTCTAATAGAGTAAATAAAAATAAATAAGAAAGATATAATCCAATAAATTCAATTTTGGGAACAGGTTCAATGCCGTAATCTCCAAACTTCCCGGACGCCCAAAACTTTTCAATAGTCTTTTTGTTTTGCATGTAAGCGTAGCAACGTATTAAATAAGAATGGGTAAATAGTGTCTATATCTAACTAGGTGTGGAAGAATTAAAATGGAAAATGCAAACCCCATGCATAGTTATGTTTGGGGAGTACGATAGTGAACCTAAGCCCAATTTTCTTTGGTTATTGCTAAATTTGCGATGTCAAAATCGAAAATCGCTCCCTTATCCGGCTATTTCTCCTAATCAGCTTTCCACAATCCCCAAGATAGCCGGATAACACAGCTTTTACTGTATTTGCAGTGAGTCGACTTCAATGCCGTACTTACATATACAAAGAGATGCTTACCAACTTTGCGGCATGTAAAATGCTCGACTGCTATTACATACGATTTTTTAAATGGTCAATTAATATTATTATTATGGTCATTAATTTACATAAACATTTCACATTTTTAATATCAATTTCAAAACAAAGAGAGCTTGGAAATTCGTATGGAAGAGGTAGATGGAGGAAGGGGACCTCTACGAACAAGTGCGCGGTAAACGGGCGGAAACTATTCATTACTTATCGCTCTGCTCGCCAAAATTCGTTATATATGGGGCATTTTTTGCCACAGAACCAAACATTTGTTCGTTATGGCGGAGAATTCGTAAAATGCGTGTTCGTTACATCCGAGAAATTTAACCAATGCCCTTATGGAGAAGTTCAAGGGGCCGAGACATTTCTTCGTTATAGCCGAGATTTCGTTTTAGGCGTGATCGTTATAAACGAATTTTCCTGAATTTAAATTATTATGAATAGCAATATAAGGCAAAATTATTATTACGTATCGTAAAAGAATAGTCGTCCTTATTGCCGTAAATTAGGTATATTTTGAATGTTTACAGAATTCACCGCTACATGGTGGTGGCACTGTATACTGGAAATTACGAAGAAGTTGAATATCTCCGAAATGGGTAGTTCTACCAAAATTTGTTCCAAACAAAACATGGAAGAAATATTATTCTCTACAACTTTGTTCATCACGAAGATTACCAGTAACGACGTTTTTAAGGAGATATTTCACGGAAACCGAAAAAACCGATTATTTATAAATAATTCCTAAAGAATAACTGCTATGGAAAATTATTTCAAATGAAAGTTGTAGGAAATTACATTTTCTATAACATTTGTATAGAACTGTATATACAATAATGATGTTTTAACGGAGAAATTTCGCAAAAACCGAATCGGGTTTCGAATAAACCTCGACTTCCGTTTAACCGTTATTATCCAAAAACTAATCAGTTCTTTGTGCTCATGCTTAAGTGTTATATATGAAATTTGGTATGAATATGATAAGTACTTTTTGTTTTAGAGCGCCCACAATCACTTACATCAATCCATCCACACAAACACACTCACAAAATAGTCTAAACGTGTTCTAGGGACCTCAAAACGTGTATTTCCGTTGATATCGCGAAGTCGATTTTTTCGTGATCACAATACTTTCCCTATACTACGTATGAAGAAAGTAAAAACCGTCTGTCTTTCTGATGGTCTACCTGGATGACGTGATATATTAAAACCATACTGAGCACATATTTGAGTAGAAAACGATCATATAGTTAAAACCACTTTTTCGGACTTAGCTACACCTAAAACTTATATCAAAATCCCGTGGTCGAATTTTTTCTCGATAAGAATACTTTCTCAATATACTTCGTATATGAGAAAGTAAAAAGTCTTCAAACGCGACTGAAATTGTATTGCTAGGTCTCAGAGTGCAAGGAAAGAAATTGATGCACGTCTCTCCTTTTATTTCAAACGTTTTCTGCGGCTTCCGCGTTCGTGACGTCTTACATCTCAGCGGCGGTTTATTTCACCTCGCATCTGGGTCAGTGCAGAAGAGTGAATTCAAGTGACTGCAACGGATATTCTCCTTCGGCTCATCCGTGATTTTTTTTTGACAGAGGATGAACCTAAACCTTGCCCTCCGCTATTTTATCTAAGAAGAAAGGGGTCAGAGGTGAAATTTACCGAGCTTGGAAAATCCCCAGCTATCCATCCAGTTTTCTCGGAAGGAGATCTCGACAAAGACCATCAATCCCACGCGACGACGTGCGCCCGGAAGGAAAAGATGATTCCAGGAGGGAGTTGAGAAGATAGGAAATTTCTCTTATGTATCCAAAACTATATATATATATATATATACTTGGGGCACTGTATTACTGATATTCATCTAAAAATAAAAAAATCTGATGTGGCCAACACATGACTTTCTCCATATTTGGGGTATAGATATTTAAATTATTATGAATAGCATTATGAGGAATAATTATCATTCCGTATCGTAAAAGAATACAGTCGTCCTTATTACTGTAAATTATATTTTGAATATGTTTACAGAATTCACCGCTACATGGATAGGTCTACCAAAATTTGTTCCAAACAAAATATGGAAGAAATATTATTCTCTACAACTTTGGTCCACACGAAGATTACCAATAACGACGTTTTTAAGGAGATATTTCACGGAAACCGAAAAAACCGATTATTTATAAATAATTTCTAAACAATAACTCCTATGGAAAATTGTTTCAAATGAAAGTTGTAGGAAATTACATTCTCTATAACCTTTGTATAGAATTGTATATACAATAATGATGTTTTAACGGAGAAATGTCGCAAAAACCGAATCGGGTTTCGAATAAACCTCGACTTTCGGTTAACCGGTATTATCCAAAAACTAATCAGTTCTTTGTGCTCATTCTGAAGTGTTATTTATGAAGTTTGGTAACGATATGGGAAGTAATTTTTGAGTTAGAGCGCCCACAATCACAAACACACACGCACGCGCACGCACACACACACACGCACGCACACACACACATAGACATCATTCCGAAAATAGTCTAAACGTGTTCTAGGGACCTCAAAACGTGTATTTCCGTTGATATCTCGAAGTCGATTTTTTTCGTGATCACAATACTTTCCCTATACTACGTATGGAGAAAGTAAAAAATCTAGTTAATTCTTTCGCGATATAATTTCATGTATTCTCTTTCTTTTTAGGCGCGTTTCGCCTGCAGCGAAAGCACCCATTCGTTCTCGGCTTCTACGGAACGGATTTTCATGAAATTTGATATTAAGGACTTACTACCAAAGATAATAAGAAAATCGTAAAAATGAGTCAAGTGAGCCAGTCTGGGATACCACTTTACTGGTGACAAATAATGAACTTTCCGTCATATCTCGTATTCTTTTACGATGCGAAATAATAATTTTGCCTTACAACGCTGTTCATAATAATTTAAATATCTATACCCCAAATATGGAGAAAGTCTTGTTTTGGCCATATCAGATTTTTTCGTGAAAACAATACTTTCTCATTAAACTACGATACGTATATGGAGATAGTAAAAATTGACTTGCACTGGATAGTTTTTTTCTTGGACAGTCGTTCGATATCTGGAGCAATTGTTGTTTATTGCAAGCGCAGATCATTTTCTGCATCCGGGCTATTAATAAATGTGTTTTTTGTTGCTGCATATAGAGAGACGGTTCTCACACAGGTATATTCTGTTGCAAAAGGCATAAGATATTTCAAAGCACGAATAGCAATGTCAGGATATCTTCTTATGTATAATTTGAAATGCGTCCGTCCGTCAGTCCTCCACTGTTTCTCAAAAACCGTTCGTTGTAGACATGTACGGTAAACGGCGTTTCGTTTCTACTAGCCAGGAGGTCCCTGGAAAACTATTTTCATTTTCGTAAAAACCCGGGTTCGATCCCAGGGGATGATTTCTGTTTCCCGTTAGATTGCACGTAAATATAGGATTTTCGGCGTGCACGTCTTCATTCTTTCGACGGCCTTGGAAGAGGTGTGGTTAGCGTGCCTAGATTCGAATGCTAGGGTCGAAGGTTCGAATCCTGCCGAGGGCATGGTCGCTGTTGCGATATCCGGTGTAACCGGCCTTGTCCCGTTTCCAAATCTCTGCCATTTAATAAACAAGTAAATTAAATGTCAAAAAAATTGACCTACGACTAACCGTTTTGACGGAAAATGAATAAGGTTTCTCATTCTAATCATCGATTTTCGACTTCGTTTCGATATCGCTCGAATTTTTACAGATAAGCAGGCTCTTTCAGAGATTCGGAGAGGCCCGGGCCACTTCCTGGTTTTGAGGCCCCCCCTTGTCACATTAAAAATTTGTGTTCGTATGAGTTGTATGTAAGATTGGACATCATTGTCTAAATATCGCCCATAATAAAGACGGATTATTATGATAATCCCCATTTAAAATTTTATTTTTACCATAAAATGAAAATTAATTGTGATCCGAACAAGGACGGTCTGACTAAACCCATCTTCTTCAATTTATTGAGATGTCATACCTGCCAAAAAATAAACAAGTCTCTGAACTTGGCCCCCTTGAGCTTGAGTCCCGGGCCAAATGACAACCCGTGCCCCCCTTCCCCTATGATTGGCCCTGCAGATAAGTTACGTATTTGTGAAAAATATTAGGTTCATTTCTGGAGGTTGCCATGGCGACCATGCCATTGTCGACCCACGATATCGCATACTGCTCAAGTCCATTCTCCGCCATCTCACGATACGGATCGTTTCCCTAAATTTGTGAGTTTGTTTTTGCCTACACACACTCGTTTTCGATTCGATGAAATTTGGTCTCATCACTAAAGAAACAATCCTCGGAGGGAATTTGTAGTCTCCTTCCAATCGGGAGTAACGCGAGACAGAAGAATTCATTCTGACTTTTATAGCTTCCTTCGGACGGAGATTTGATCATAATAAAACATAAAAAAGACAGTGGCACTTTGTCCTTTTGTCCCTTTGTCTATTTTTCATGTAATTCTTTTTGAAGCTTAATATCTCGCAAAAGACAGAACCGAATTTGATGAAATTTTCAGGATAGCATTATGATATAACAACAAAACGTTTTAATGTATCGGTAATATATAAAAGCCTTATTCTGTCCCTTTGTCCTTGTGTCACTCCCTCTGTCACACTCTGAAAACCAGAAATATACCTGGCAAGAGGGGACTAATGTCAGCTTTTGAAGCACAATAGATACTCGCGGCGAGGGTTTCGAACTTTCGCTAGGATTTAAGGCAACCCTCTCAGCAGGAGGTAAGATTTCAGCTCAAAGAAGACTGCTTCAATTTTATTTCAGAATAATCGATCATCTCCGTCATTTTTGACGGCCACTTACACTAGTAGTGCAGAAATAAACTCGAGTGGTGAAGCGCATAAGTAAGCGTAACATAAATAAAGAGTCTCCACAAATTTCACCGCTTGGGTAAACAGTCCAAACCCTTTCGACGAAGGCAGACTATGACCGAAAGACCTACGAATTAAGCAGATTGCTCGAACGAAAGTTTTATGCGATTCGTAAACTTTTGGGTTTCTAGAAGCAACGTGTGAAGTTTTTTGTCAGAATTTCTCTCAGAAATGAAGAGACGCTTAGTCCTTGCATTCACACCGGCATGGAAATCCTCCGTTCTGTTTGCACCGCCGTGGATTTTAGATCGGGGTGTTTGATAGAGAGTGTTAAAGCGATTGCTGAGAGTAAATTTCAACTTTGTTAATATTCTCCGCGAAATTATGACTTAATGAAATTGCAAAGTTATCCTTAAACCGAGTGTGTCTAACTAAGAGAGAAAAGTGAGGTGCTGGAGGATTACAGGAAGATATGCGGAGAAAGGGAAAGTTGGAAAACATTATTTCGAAGGATTTCGATACACACAGAAAGTAAACGTTGACAATGAAATTTAGAACAGACAAAAGCGAAAAAAAGGAAAAGAAAGCCATGGCGACGGCGAAATTTCCCTTTACAAATCATGTTTATATTTTCAGAGATTTATGTATAAATTTAAGTCAGGTAATGGAATATTACAAACGTGTGTTTTTAATAAATAAGAAAAACTGACATAATACGACAGATATAATCGATAAAACCAATTTAAATTTAGGTGTAAAATATTTATAATTATTTTGCACTTTAATTTTAACTGAAAATGAGCGATTTTAAAATAGGTAATCGAGTGACTAATGAATACACTTCCAAGTCACGTTGCCGAGTTGGATCCAGAAGAAATATTTGCAGGAGAATAACGAGCCGTACGTAGAATCAAGAACGCTTCACGAGGAATAAAGTTTTCATCGTCTTGTAATATGTGGGTAAGTAGCTTAATTAAATCCTGGCCAATGGCACTGAAAACGGAGGAAAGAATTGTAACCCTCCGTCATACTTAGCCGTGCGATGCATAATTCCTCGCTGTATTTGATTCTCGGCGAAACAACTCTCTATTCGCTTCCTTCCCTTCGCGTCCTAAACCAGTTACATCCACCACGCACGCTCCTAAGGGAGGGAGGGGGGTGGATGGGGAGGGGAGGGGCGATTTAATTCGCTTTATCTCGTCCCGCCACGCCATGTTACGACTCTCCGAGTTATTGCCCGCAATTAATTCCCTCTCTCTCTCTCAGAGGACCACTTGGCGCTTCCGAGAGTGGCGCACTCTCGCGGAGATATATTCCGAGTGTTAGGTCTCAGAAGATTCGAGTCCCTGGAGATATTTCTCCCAGTTATATATAGAGGGTGAGTCAAAATTATGTATAAACACTCCATATCAATGGGTCACCTATTAATCTTCAAGATATTGTTAAGCTGTTGTTATTTTGATAATTTATTAAAACAAACAAATAAAAAATACTTGAAAATCTAATTGTTTTTTGTCTTTAAAATGTACAACATTTTATTAAAATTGGTCATAATGTCAACAAAATATGGCGATTTAAAATATTTATACTTACATAATTTTGACACCCTCTATTTGGACAAAATATCAAACTTTTCGATGCACACATAAGGAAATTTTTTGCAAGCATCGTTTTTTACGGTGAAATAATTTTAGGAAAGGGATTCTTGAAAAGGACATACGTGTTCTTTTTTCACTCTCTCCTTAACTTATTTCGTTCAGGGAACGCTTTTATTAAATCAGGAGCGTGGGCAGATTACCCGCAAAAGTCCTAAGGCACGCGCTTTAAGGGGCTTTTGCTTTGAAGGGCTCCGCGCTTCGCGATGAACTATACTAATAAAATAAAAAGTGCCCAAGTCGTCTATCTTTCCTTCTGTTCAAGACACCAAAGGACTTAGCTCATGCAAACGGCAACGAGCTCTATTGGTGGTAAGCTGTACTACAGTCTTAAAATCGTACATCTCCCTACCCGTTATCATTTTGGTTTCGGGGCTTAATTTTCTATGCTTTTGATTAAACACTTAATTCTGCTCATTAAAAACGTCGAGTACATTTTTATTTAACTTACTGAGAAATTTTCTTTGCCGTCTAAGGTAGGGCGACCAAACGTCCCAACCTAAGGCTTACCCTTCATATAAATTCATCCTTAAACACGCCACTGTAACGTGTCCTTCTTTATAGTCCGTAAATAACTGGAAATGAAAATCAGCTTCCAGAAAGTTACGTCACCTTAGCCTGTAAAATCTCACCGGTGAGGAAGTAGCGAGTTAATCATTGGTGCATCTCATGGCCACCCCGGTTCGATCCGTGATCTAGTGAGGATTCTCCTCCGATTTCAAATTAATGCAATCTTTACGTCGTGAATACTAATTTTTGTGACTTAATGTGCAACTAGTCATTTCGTTGCATGTATCCTACTTCGTTTGTACCTAAATTTAGTCTGTTTAATGCTTTTATTTATGACTAACATTGTTTTAACTACTTTTCTTTAAATGAAATAACAAAGTACAGTATTACGTCATAAAAAGGCCACGCTTTTGATGAGTTTGGGGCACCGCACTTGTTAATTCCTCCACTGATTAGGAGTCGACATTAAGATGTCTGCCACAATGAGAGCGAGGGAGAGGGGGGGAGAGAGGGGGAGAGGGGGGAGAGGGAGGGAGAGGGAGGGAGAGAGAGAGGGGGGAGGGCGTGCAGTGGCGTACTTTATGGAGACTACAGTGTGGCGATGAAGGAAACTAACTATAGTGAGCAGAAGAGGGCTAGGCATTAAAGCGAGGAAGAGAAAAGAGAAAGGTGTAATTGGAATAAAAGAGGAGTATAGGAAGAGAAGAAAGGGAACAAATGCAGACAGATAGAACGAATAGAGGAAGGGTAACTAAAAGACGAAGGAAAAAAATCGGTACAACATACATTGTACAAACTTTCTCATATACTAAAGCGTCGTTTAGTTATCTTTGAAAAAATATGAACTATGCAGAATCGTTATAAAAATCAACTTAAATAACTATACGAAATTTTATGAAAATCTCATGAGCCGTTTTTTCGAAAATCCAATTGTTGTTAAAGTTGCCCAAGAATAAACTAGCCTTATATTCATTTATAAAAATGAAGTATGCAGTATTATTGCAGACGCATACTCAAGTAACTGAACGAAACTTGATCAAAATCGTTAGAGCCGTTTTTGAGAAAATCAAATTGTTGTTAAAAATGCGTAGAATAAACTTCCCTTAATTATTGAGCAATGTCAACCATTTCATCATAGCTTCTATTCTGTATGATAAAATGCCTAAATACGAGATTTCATTCGTTTTCACTCTACCGTTAATGCTCTAGAGCCGCGAACAGGCAGACCCACAGACAGACTGACGGACAGAAAAACAGACTGACAGATGGAATTGCGAAAACCACTTTTTCGGACTCGGGTACACCTAAAACGTATATTTCTATCAAAATCTCGAGGTCGAATTTTTTCGCGATTAAAATACTTTCTCAATATACTTCGTATATGAGAAAGCAAAAAAGATGAAAGACGGAACATATGGGCGATTAAATTCAGAGGACAAGGGAAATGCGTAGAAATCAAAAAAGAAAAGGCCGTTGGTAATACTTAGGGCAGAGAAAGAATGCGAAATTTTCGTGGGGAATGTCGGAAAAAGTAAATGGGTTAATGTGCAGAAATAATTAAAATCTATACAGTAAGCTATGATTAGGTCATTAATAACGGAGATGAAAAGGTTAAATAAAAAGCAATCGATACCGATTGCGGGGGTAAATAAGGGAGAAGAATGGACTGGAAAAGTGAAAGGTGCCTCTCGATCATTTTAAAAATATTCCTCCCTCTTGTGGGGATATCCGATAGGTTCTCTCCTCTTAAGTGACCCTTCCAATCCCTCCCTCCCTCCCCCCCTCGCCCCCCTCTTATCTATAGCACGCTCTTTATGCTCTCGGAAATATTAGAATAAAATTCTCGTTCACTAGCCGGAAACTGTAGCCCTCTTCAGGAGGAAGAGAGCGTATCGGAGCCTCACTCGACAGCAACTTTCTCTCCTCTGTCAACTCCACTTTCAACTCCTCTTTTTCCCTCTCTCTCTTTCTATCTCTCTATCTCTATCTCTCTCTCTCTCTCTCTCTATATATATATATATATATATATATATATATATATATATATATATATATATATCGCACTCCATCACGCCCGCTCAGCGTCGCTCGATTCGCGTTTTGCGTCTGTAGTGTCAAAGGCTCGAGTAGGATCATAGCGACTCGCGTAGCTTAATCCGGGAGTTATCGCTATCCTGCGAATCGTCACAATTCCCTCCGTATCGGATCGTAAATGATAAATGGCGACAGAACGGGAAAAGAGGAATTTATCGGCCGCGAGTTGCGTTGCACCACCGATGGCCAGAAGGTTCCTCTCTCTCTCTCTCTCTACCATCACTCTATTGCCTCAAACGCCGTTCTTTTCTTCACGCTTTAAATCATATCTCCGATTCTCTTTGATCGGTCAATTTGCTTAATTTGTCCTTCCAAAATACGTAATTTGCCTGCCGCAATTCATCCTCCTTCCTTATTTCAAATGACAATCCATTTGTTGTTATGTACTAATGCATGTCCTTTAACATTACTTGTTATTTTTTGGGTCAGATAAGTTTTCGAGAACAAATCTTTTATTGTTCCGGAACTGAAAAAAATTATAGATATTGACAAGATCAAGGGACAATAATTATACTTGAAAATTTTAATGAAAACTACTATTAAAAATTGATTTGCCTATGCAATATCTATTAGGTGGAGGATTATTTTTCAATTATTATCTTTAAATTCACAATAAATTCAGGGATATTGTAATAAACAAATAAAAAATGTATATGATGAATTAAAAAATATATATGATGAGTTAAAAAATATTTTAACAGGGTTGTAATTTGTTTGAAACGATCTTAAGAATAAATTCCATTATTTTTTATTTAAATATTTAAATTATGACAGAATTTGTCAAAGCTATAGCGCGGGACAGTTTCGAATGCGCTCGTATCACCAATATCTCTAATTGGCACACCTTGAATTGGAGATATACTACTTATTGTCCGCGAAAGGCCGTGCGGATTCGATAGCGGCATTATCTGCGTGGAGCGGAGAGAATTAACTCGACTTCAGTTCGAGACGAGCAATAACCCGTGATAAATACGAAACGCGACGTGCCAATACGCAGTTTCCATCAACAGTTTGAACAGCGGCCTATGACTGTCAAAAGGCTTATAGATCATCAATCACGCAGCCAAACGACTTGTTGGCAAAGAAACGATGTGGTCTCGCCGTTTATAATGTACGTGATTCGAGCATAATTTATTACATTTCGGAATTTCATGTCGAAACGGAAGGAAAATTTCGCGTCTTCCATTTTAATATAATACTATTACCAATATTCAGGATAATTAACGTCCCGCGATTTACTTTGAAACGTCTGCCATACACCGTCTAATTACCGCGCGGATTCTTTCCCGAACATCGAATGAATCATTATTAATTTGCAATGTTCACCGAGTAAACAGCAGATTCCATGCGTCATAGTTAGAGGCATGCGAACATTATCCCCTTTTCAATTACCGAAGGCGCAGCCAACTTACGAAGGCATTCCAGACAATAAATTTCGGATGTAAATAATAAACTCGTTCCCTAGCAGCACATTAAATCTTCGTAGGCCTGCTGCGATGCAAACCGACGGTTTTACGCCGGCAAAAAAAAACTTCCCTCGACCGTATCAGATATTAGAAAATGAAATACGCCTGAGAAAAGGGATCGTTTCGTCGTAACGATCATGTATTTCTTTTCAAACAGATGTACGTACGACTACATATATACAATAGCGCGCGCGCACACACACACACATAAAGGGAAAGCTCCTTTCTAGGAGGTAGATGGCTGAAATATCCTGCCGAAAGCTTAATTCTGTCTCGAAGATCGTTTCATTTCTGCGGACGTAAAATTTACGACGCGGCCTTCTCTCTCTCTCTCTCCCCCTCCAAGCCAGAGCAATGGTTGTGTCGCCGTGGGCGGCGGCCGAGATCACCTCACGACGAATGAGGGAATGCCGGGAAGCGGAGGAGGGAGGCGGTGGAAGAGAGGGAAAGAGAGGAGGAAATGAGAGAGAGAAAGCAAAGCGGAAAGGGCCTTCCTCAAGAAAACTATCAATCCGGATCTGGAGGGCGCCGCGACACATTCTCCCGCACTTGTCCGCGCCCATGATGGATGCGAAGTCTTGATCGCTATATGGGTGAGGAAGCAACCTCATTAACCTCGACTCCTTTCATGTCTTGCCGGCGTATTAGGGCTCTTCTGTATGCACTGTTCGAGGAAAAGCGATCTTTTCCGCGCAAAGCTTCCGGTTGAGACGCGAAAGAAAATTGCCAGACAGGAACTCATCTCGAGCGACGCTTTACGGAAAAGTTGTTCGGCTTAACGTTTTCTCGTTATGCTTAGGGTTTTCCCTTACGTCACGCTCAAAATATCATCCCACAATGAAAAACCGAACGTGTTCCGGCAAATATCGGAGTTACGAGGATGAGGCTTCCCTCTTTATCTTTCTTCGGGACGGCAATCAACTCCGGAATCGAACAGGTCGTGTGTGTCAGGCCTACACAACCCATTGCTCGCGGGCAACCTGTTTCCCACGAGATACTTCGATGTAGCCCTTAAGTGGATAAGTTCCTAGTGGAACATATATAATTCAAATGAGAGCAGACATTCAATTGAAAGGAGGATCGACTCAGTCAAACTTTTGATCTTTAATAAATATTAAGAATACCACTTCTAGCATACTGAAACCATGTTTAGTTTCAAAGTGCGCAAGCGAAACCGGCTTTTATGGCATTAAAAACTATTGAATAAGTTTCATACGAATTCTGACGTACTAGAATTTGAGCGGCAGTATGATTGTAGCTTTGATGAAATATCTTCCTTCGTGCACCAACACAACCAACAAAATTCAACGTCAGATTTCACGTAAAGATTTAAAAACCTAAATAACTAGCGTTTCCGTAATAATAATTTTAGGCTTAAAAAACAAGTAATTTTTACTTTCTCCATACACGTATTATGCAGAAAGTATTGTATTAATAAGAAAAAATCGAATTCCAGATTTTAACGGAACTACACGTTTTGAGGTCCCTAGAACACGTTTGGAATATTTTTTTCGATAATGGCAGTGTGTGTCTGTCTGTCTGTGTGTGTCTGTATGTGATAGGAATATTTTGGGCGCTCTAACTCAAAAAGTAGTCGTCATTTCAGTACCAAATTTCAAATATAATATTATTATAATAGTGGCAAGAGTTATTTAGTTTTTCAAAAATATAGGTCAACTGGATGGGGATGTTTATTCCAGTCGTTTTCCGTCTTTACTTTCTCCATACGTAGTATAGGGAAAGTATTGTGATCACGAAAAAAACGACTTCGAGATTTCAACGGAAATACACGTTTTGAGGTCCCTGGAACACGTTTAGACTATTTTTGGAATGTTGTCTGTGTGTGTGTATGTATGTGACTGTGAACGCTCTAAATCGAAAAGTACTTGCCATATTAATACCAAATTTCATATATAACACTTTAGCATGAGCACAAAAAACTGACAATAACGGTTAAACGGGAGTCGAGGTTTATTCGAAACCCGATTCGGTTTTTGCGATATTTCTCCGTTTAAACATGATTATTGTATATACAAATAGATACAGGTATTATAGAGAATGTAATTTCCTACAACTTTCATTTGAAACAATTTTCCGTAGCAGTTATTGTTTAGGAATTATTTATAAATAATCGGTTTTTTCGGATTCCGTCAAATATATCCTTAAAAACGTTGTTATTGGTAACATTTCTTAGGACTAAAGTTGTAGAGAATAATATTTCTTCCAAGTTTTGTTTGAAACAAATTTTCGTAGAACCATCCATTTCGGAGATATTCAACTTTTTCGTAATTTCCAGTATACATCGCACCACCATGTAGCGGTGAATTCTGTAAACATATTCAAAATATACCTTATTTACGGCGAAATAATAATTTTGCCTTATAATGCTATTCATAATAATTTAAATATTTATACCCCACATATGGAGAAAGACGTGTTGGCCACATCATATTTTTAAAAAATATCTGCTTAAAAACTCAATTTTTATAAATAGATGTTACTATAAAAGTTGTAGATAGTGTAATTTTATACAAGTTTAGTTTGAAACAATTTTTCATAAAACCGATAGTTTAATCGATATTTTGATTTTTCGACGTTTTTTCAAATATCTCCTTTAAAACTAAATTTTCATACATAGTTGCTGTTATAAAAGTTGTAGGGAATAAAAATTGCTAGAAGTTTCATTTGAATCATTTTTTCATAAATCCGATGGTTTAAGAGATATTTCGATTTTTCTTCTAAGTTTACGTTAAATACGTCGCTAAGTGATACCATTGTTTCCGCTGCTGTGATAAAACTTTCTAATTGTTGATAGTGGTACGTACGCCTCCAAGGTGACATTAATTAATCATAGATATTTTGTTATCCATAGCAACTGCAAAATATTTCTTTACTTATCGTTTTTTTAAATAAAGTCTTTTGAAAATGTTTTTAAGTTATTCTCGAGTTTAATCGCTGATATTATTTCTGAGAACGCTGATGTCGAGAGTAATCATATTCACTGCTCTATAATGGAGAAAGTTATGTGTTGGCCACATCGGATATTTTACAATAAAATCTTACAAACAAAATTAAGGTATTTCCAACGTAACATTCAATATGAAAGAGGAAGATAAAAGATCCAATTTTTCATTTTCATTGTTCAGGAATGAAGGTTGATTGGATGGCCAATGGCGTTGTGGAGGAGTAGTAGAGCTTCCTTTGGAAGGTCGTCATTCTAAGAATACTGCTTAACAGCTGACCAAACCAACCTCGAAAAAATACGCCAACCCAGCGTGAACAAATTGAACACCACACTGCAGGCATGCTTGACTTGCTGTAGCCATTCTGTGCTTGCACATTTTTTTGGTTATTAAACGAGCAAGGGTTTTCCGATTCCTTTTTAGGCGCGTTTCGCTTCCAGCGTGAGCGCCTATTGTCGTCGGTCTGTCCGTCCGTCCATCCGCATGTTCGTTCTCGGCTCCTACCAAGCGGATTTTCATTACATTTGATATTAAGGACTTACAATAAAAGATTATAAGAAAATCGCAAAAATGAGTCACGTGAGTCAATCAGGGGTACCACTTTACTGGTGACAAAAATTGAACTTTCCGTCAGATCTCGTAAAGTATTAGTCAAAACAAAATATTTTTCAAATAAAAGTTGTAGAAATAGTAAAGAAAAGTATTTCCTTTCTTATATATTTTTATCGTAGGAGTAGCCGTTATCGAAAGGATCACACTAGAATGTCTTAATTCCAGTTGAACTTAGAAAATTTCTTCCATATTTACTGCTTCATTGTTGCTAACATAAACAATCTCACAAACAAACGTTTCATTTCCTTACGTGTGCGTGCACTATTTTTAAATAGGAACAAAATTGAATATTTATGACGAAGAAAAGAACTTTAAAACGCTATTTCCCTTACGTAACAGGAATATCATTTCTCTATAATATTCCATTGCACGAAACGCGCCCATTTGTGATACGCTGTACACTTTCCAACTTATTTGGTTTCCTCCATGCATCTTTAGCATAATTCTGTAATAGGTTTGCCATTTCTGGGTTGATATTTAAATAATGCACAGAATTTACTTTACTTTGCTTACGAATTGACGAAAAGGCTAGCTACGGGGCGACGAAGAACGGGGAGTTGATGCATTTCCCTTTCAAATCGCTGTTAATAGCTCACTGCCTTGTTTTGCTAGAAATTATGTAAATGGATTAACCGAGCTTTGATGCTAAATAGGTGATATTGGAGCGAAGGATTCGC
Source organism: Uropetala carovei (assembly GCA_036926305.1). Taxonomy (NCBI): domain Eukaryota; kingdom Metazoa; phylum Arthropoda; class Insecta; order Odonata; family Petaluridae; genus Uropetala; species Uropetala carovei. The sequence continues at coordinate 4,149,975 of JAXCHB010000198.1, forward strand.
TGACTAGTAATCAATCCCATAACATTTGTACGATTTATAATTTTCATATTATTAATAAAATTTATATCGATAAAAAGACAATTGGGAGTTGCAATATTGTACAAATAATAAATTTGTTAGCTACTAACTGTTAATATTTTTCCTCCATTACAAATGTTTTCTTCGAGAAACCCCAAGGATCCGAAGAACACAGTTCTTATGCTATAGAGAAATGGTTTTAGGACCTGGACAGTACAGATATGATTCATTTGGAATACCCTGTTCATTCCTGCTTAAACTGATGACGAAAATGAAGATTTTTTCAATAAAATAAAAATACTTATGAAGAGAAATAGCGAAGATGGCGATTCATTAATTCGAATATAATTACGATGAAGAAAAAAATATAAATAGCACATTTCATTAGACGAACTTGCACCTCAAAAGAGAAGGTGCTAATGAAATTATAACTGTAATAATTTCGAGCGATTTCACACTAAACTGACAGTGTAATTCATAAATTAACATAGATGCCCCACTGAATATATTTTATAAATAAAAAAATAATTTCTAAATGCACAGTGTAAATTTCTATTGAATTGAATGGTGTAATTGACAAACTGCTTGATTGTTTATAATAAGAGAATCCAAAAATGCACTTTTAACATCAAAATTTCGGCAAATTTCGGATAGAAATATTATAATACATTATTTTAATTCACCAATATATTACGTCTGTACTAGCAAGCAAAATCCTCAATGAATGAAGGCGAGTTATTATGAAAGATAAATATTCGGCCCAATTTATCGTCCTTTTCACCACCATGCACTATTTTAACGGTCTACATTACAAGAAAATCTTTAATGAACCACCTTCTCAGGGATGACATAAAAGCACGCACAAAGTTTGAAAGTTTTTTGGACTTTGTATTCTTGAGTTATAAAGGTACAAACATACAAACATTCCCCTTTATATATTAGATATAAAATACGTAGGATTCTTTTTTCTTGTTTTCTTGTCTACACACTTTTGAAGCCACACTTTACAGGCGATTTAAGACAGATTCCGAGTAGGTACGAGTTTGAAATTAGGAAGAAATGCACAAATCACGCATTAAAAGGCAATGACGAAAGAAATCCCGAAAAAAAACACGGGTTCGACTAGAGGAAAAAATTTCTGTTTCCCGTAAGAGCACACGCAAAATACGACATTTCGACGTGCAGGCTTTCGCTCTTTTGCAAATTAATATTAGAAAAAATTGACCTATAATCATGCGGATGGACGGACGCACAGACCGACGACAATAGGCGCTCACACTGGAAGCGAAACGCGCCTAAAAAGGAATCGGAAAACCCTTGCTCGTTTAATAACCAAAAAAATGTGCAAGCACAGAATGGCTACAGCAAGTCAAGCATGCCTGCAGTGTGGTGTTCAATTTGTTCACGCTGGGTTGGCGTATTTTTTCGAGGTTGGTTTGGTCAGCTGTTAAGCGGTATTCTTAGAATGACGACCTTCCAAAGGAAGCTCTACTACTCCTCCACAACGCCATTGGTCATCCAATCAACCTTCATTCCTTAACAATGAAAATGAAAAATTGGATCTTTTATCTTCCTCTTTCATATTGAATGTTACGTTGGAAATACCTTAATTTTGTTTGTAAGATTTTATTGTAAAATATCCGATGTGGCCAACACATAACTTTCTCCATTATAGAGCAGTGAATATGATTACTCTCGTCATCAGCGTTCTCAGAAATATCAGCGATCAAATAAAACTTGTGAACCGTTAATAATTATTTAACTTATTTTATCCGCACCTGGTTCATACAGTGGGGTGCCTGATGCCCCAACAGGCAGCCACAATAAAATTAACTACAAATTTTCTTTCACCACTTGCACGTATACTACAAATTAATGATCTGCATAATTATACAATATTAATAGACACTCAACTTGAGTAGCATATACAGGTTAGCATAACAAGAAAATTAATTAATTTCACCTTAACAAAAGAAGTCTGAAAGATTTTGAAAAAGCAATACTCAGCGTGACGTCATTTCGCGTCCATATCAAGTCTTGGTTCATGTGAGACGAACAGGGGCCTGAAGTCCTTCTCTGGTAATGGTAGTTTCTCTCCACAACGCTCACCACCGTCTTACACAAATGTGTCAAACAAAAAAATAATTTTTCATCGGGGACACAACACTTCTCGAACTTCCCTTCCGCACAGGCTCGCGACACACCACGCTATCCCTGTCGGCCACTCACAAAAAAAAAGGAAACACGAAAATCGCCAGGCCGCTTATAGCACGCCAGTGCAACTCTCATCGTTTGTTTGGCTCGATTTTGAGGCCGTGGCGAAATAGTGAACTACCAGCGCTAGTTGCCACTACACCCATCAAAAACCCGTCTGCTAATGGTTAAGTACGTATGAAGTTTGCTATTTCGTCTCTAAAATCTAATAATCGGTAAGAAACATTACATACATCTCTTAGTCATTTTATCTTCCGTCATGACGTAAGTTTTCGCTATATGCAGACAGTAGTATCAAGTGCTTGGGAGTCCTGAGAATTTTTCATTCTGCAGGATTTTCTCCCACTCTGAAATTATTTACTCACAGTGTATCCGCAATTTTTTCCAAAAGCCAAAACCCTATCGATAATTTGCAATGACTGAAACACTCAAACGAGTTTCCTGAATTTTTGTGAAGATACGTACCAGAGAAAACACGAACCACACCCTAAACGTGGATAATGAGAAATTTTTAGGTTATCAATATTGTGCCATATGGCGTCGGCGCTGTGAAGTCACTTTCACATTAAAATTTTAATATCCAATTAATTTTACAGGCAGAATTAAAAGTAAACTACAGGAACAAAAGCTAGAACACCTCAAATGCTGAAAAGGTATTGATTTTTTAAAACCATTCCATAAAACACTCATTTTATTAAAAACATAACACTTCACGTCCTACAAAATTTTGCATGTTTTTTAAACTTGCGATTCCACTGCCGCATTCTAATATTCAAATAGTACTTAAGACTCCACGCTAATATCTCTTCCTTGTGCTCAGCACAGGCAAAACTTAATGGAGCTGAGTCCAGGACTTCATCCACAGTGAAAACATAAATACCTCGCTAATGGCGTTGCCATGGCAATCTTTAAGTTGCCTCTTCCTAGCAATGTCTTGAGGCGCAAAGTGTTTTTCACAAACGACTTGCCTCGGTTTAAGTTCGAAATTCATTTTCGAAATAGCAGCTTGCCATTTGGCACGTTTAACAGGATCTTGTGGGACGGAAAAGAACAACAAACTTGATTTTTTAGAGCCATAGCCCTCATTGCAACCCGAAGCCACACAACTCCTCGGCATATCTATCTCCAGTAGAAAAAAACATGATAGAGCCAACGTATTCAAAATAAAATATCGCCTGAATATCTTATTAATATTTAAACTCACCGAAGAAACCAGCACAAGCGAACAAAAGCTGAAGAACACCAATGAAATTTTTCTTCTGCCTCTTGAAAACAAGCATTCGCAATGGAAACGTGGAAATCAACATGGGTTACGTAGGACTACTAGCGCCGCTCAGTACGGACTAATTTCAGCCTCAAAACCGTGCCACTTTTCCCAATGCGAGATAGCATAGGGAGTTACCAGACCGTGTCTAGTCACTAGTCACGAATACTCTGACTGAGCGCGGTTCGCCAACTATTATGTCCGGTCCGCTGGAGGGAATTAAGTGGTATTACCTATGGCACACTTGTAGGACTAATACATTACAGCATTTCTTTTCCTATACATTTTTATCGAAGGAGTAGCCGTTATCCATAAAATCGAACAAGAAAGTCTTAAATCGAGTTGAACTTTGAAAATATCTTGCATGGTTACTTCTTCATTGTTGCTAACATAAACAATCTCACAAACAAACGTTTAATTTACTTACGTGTGCATGCACTATTTTTAAATAGGAAGAAAATGGATTATGATGAAGAAAAGAACTTTAAAATGCTATTTCCCTTACGTACAGGTATATCATTTCTTTCTAATACACCACTGCACGAAACGCGCCCATTTGTGATACGTTGCACACTTTCCTAACTTGTTTTTTTAATGGGTAGGTACAAATGAAATGCATATTTCGATTCGAATTTCAGGAATCCTCCATTTCCACATTAAACTTTAAACTAATATTGCAAACAGTGTATTTCCTCCCGGAAATTTGATATTCATGGTCTTTTATCCGGTGGTGTGGTGTTATTCTTCCACAAATAACTGATATTTACGCGAATTTTAACAGGCATTGCATATATTTGTTCTAAACAAATGTATTTTCAGAGAAAAACGTTTGTTTTCTTTAAAAACGACCATTCCATATCCGCCAGAGTTCATCGGACATGCTTGTTTATTTTAGCTTGATCCAAATATTTGCTAAATTTAACGGATTATTTTCATCGGAAACATGATTCTGAGAGAATAAATAAATCAATAACTAATCGTTAACCAACATTATTGGCATAATTATAATAATACAAATTAATACTAGAGGTTTCCATAACATGACCTTTTATGCGGGAACTAAAGAACGCATAGCACGCCATCATCATAGGTAGTCTGTCCGTAGACAGATCCGTGATTATTCTAGGTTAAACTTGGTTATCCATATACTCGTAATTTCCGCAGTTTTCTTCATGCCTTGATAGCTCTCTTTCCCTTTCAAGTCGTCTACCAGCTGAAACCTTTTTCTACCTCTTTCTCTTTTTCCATCCAGTTTTCCTTCTAGCACTTCTTTAATCATGCACTCTCTCCTCAGGTAATGCCCAGTCCAGTTCGCCTTCCTCTTTCTGATAGTCTGTATAATCGTTCGCTTCTCTCCTATTCTTCGTGGTACTTCCTCGTTCTTCACCCTATCTGTCCATTTTATCTTCAGCATTCTTCTTTATGTCCACAATTCGAAGCTTTCAAACTATTTAATATCATTTTTCCTTAGCGTCCATGTCCTCCTTAAAAACATCGTTATTGATAATCTTCGTGAGGACCAAAGTTGTAAAGAATAATATTTCTTCCAAGGTTTGTTTGTAACAAATTTTCGTAGAACCATCCATTTCGGAGATGTTTAACTTATTCGTAATTTCCTGTATACAGCGCCGCCACAATTTAGCGGTGAATTCTGTAAAAATATTCAAAATATAATTTACGGCAATAAGGACGACTGTATTAATTTACGATACGAAGTAATATTTTGTCTCATAATGCTATTCATAATAATTTAAATATCTATACCCCAAATATGGAGAAAGTCGTGTGTTGGCCACATAAATGACTGAATTGAAATTTGTGATAAATAAATATGTACATATGTACAAATAAAATATTAATTATTCGTTTTATTAATAATAAGGATTTTTTTGGAAGCTATCCCCCCATTTTCTATAAAAATGTTAGTCTAGATTTACACGGTGGTTTTGCGGAACCTATATACCGTGTAAATCGAGGGATAGGTGTACTTTCCCTATACTACGTATGGATAAAGTAAAAAGGGAGATGGGAAGGTGCGAGAGAGGAGAGATGGGATTAGAGAGATAGATGTGTCTTTATTTGGGCGAGATTACACCTAAACCCAATTGATAAAAAAATCTGATATGCCCAACAAATGACTTTCTCCATATTTGGGGTATAGATATTTAAATTATTGTGAATAGCGTTATCAGGCAAAAGTATTATTTCGTATCGTAAAAGAATGCAGTGAATTATATTTTTAATATGTTTACAGAATTCCCGCTAAATTTTGGCGCTGTATACTGGAAATTTAAGAAAAAATTAATTATCTACTAAATGGAAGGTTCTACGAAAATTTGTTTCAAACAAAACTTGGAAGAAATATTATTCTCCACAACTTTGTCCCTCACGAAAATTAGCAATAACGATGCTTTTTAGGAGATATTTGACGAAAATCGACAAAACCGATTATTTATAAATAATTCCTAAACAATAACTGATATGGAAAATTGTTTCAAATAGCAGTTGTAGGAAATTACATTCTCTATAACTTTTGTATAGAATTGTATATCGAATAATGATGTTCTAACGGAGAAATTTCGCAAAAACCGAATCGGATTTCGAATAAACCTCGACTTCCGGTTAACCGTTATTGTCCAAAAACTAATCCTTTCTTTGTGCTCACCCAAAAGTGTTAAATATGAAATTTGTTATCGATATGGCAAGTACTTTTTGAGTTAGAGCGCCCACAATCACATACATCCACACAGGCATCATTCCGAAAATAGTCTAAACGTGTTCTAAGGACCTCAAAACGTGTATTTTCGTTGAAATTTCAAAGTCGATTTTTTTCATGAACACAATACTTTCCCATTACTACATATGGAGAAAGTAAAAAGGAAATTTTTCCGAAATGGATGGTTCTACGAAAATTTGTTTCAAACAAAATTTGGAAGAAATATTATTCTCTACAACTTTGGTCCTCACGAAGATTACAAATAACGAAGTTTATAAGGATATATTTGACGGAAACCGAAAAACCGATTATTTATAAATAATTCCAAAATAATAACTGCTATGGAAAATTGTTTGAAATAAAAGATGTAGGAAACTTTTTTCTACATTTTTTGTAATGGTCACCCTATACAATAATGATGTATTATCGGAGAAATATCGCAAAAACTGAATCGGGTTTCGAATAAACCTCGACTTGCGGTTAACCGGTATTGTCCAAAAACTAATCAGTTCTTTGTGCTTATGGTAAAGTGTTATATATGAAATTTGGTATTAATATGACAAGTACTTCTTGAGTTAGAGCGCCCACAATCACATACATCCTCACAAACAGACATCATTCCGAAAATAGTCTAAGCGTGTTCTAGGGACCTCGAAACGTGTATTTCCGTTGAAATCTCGAGCTCGATTTTTTTCATGAACACATTGCTACGTATGGAGAAAGTAATAATTACTGCATTTTCCCCTATCTGTTGGAAGTAGCCTAATTAACGATAATTGGCTAAATTATGGAAATGCCATGAAAGTTGTGGCGCGCAGGCATTTTGGCAAGTATAATAAAAGTAAATGTATGGGAATCCTTTTGGTAGTTTACATCTGTGTACAAAACTTATCTATTTAAATAGAAAATCTCTTAATTTCTTCGTCACTTTATACCCTACCGAACCATTATAAAATTGCTCAAAAGGGAAATTGGTAAAATAATATATATCATATAATACTTTTTTGAGGTTCAAAAATGTTCGCCTTATAACATTTTCATAGTCGTGATAGACAAAGCAATGAAAACCAAAGGAATATCGACAGTTTCCACCACACAACGATAGATGTCGCTATATTGCTTTTGCAGAGGGCATGCTGCTCTGGGAGTTTATTCAGCATTCAGCGGTCAACCAGTTCAGATCGAAGTCCGTCCTAAAGGACGGAGTGTGCCGAAATCCTAACAGGTGAGTTTTCTATTCTTATTTATTCACGGCCGTGTTAAATTGCCCAAGAAATTTGCCTACTTTTCGTTTCAAATGACTTTCTAATACCTTATACATATTATCCTTGACGAGATGTTAATTGGCTTACTTACATCGGGAATATTCTGATATCCCGAAATCCAGAGAGTAAAAGATTTTTCATTCTTGTGCGATTATTTCCTCGAAAAGAATCCTATTCGAAATTTACCTAAAGTTATGTTAATTTTTTCAAAAAATTTCGGGGCTTGTCTTAGGGCCGGTTTCTTGAACGCGAGTTATGGAACCGATAGGCCTATGTACTACATAACTTATGAAAAATCGCTAAAAGCGGTTTCTGAAACGTTCAATAGCACTTATTGGTTCCATAACTTATCTCTACCAATGGGTACGGTTAAGATGTTATGAGTTCCATAAGAATCTACGATGGCGGATGTTTTGTCATAACATACCTACGCCTTACGTTTTGTTTTTCGTTACATTGTTTATACAGTGTGCACATAGACGGGAACAGTGCATTTATAACATTACGATAATAGCAGAATTTCATTGAGTTAAGTAAGATGCAATTTCTTATATGCTATATTGACATTCCCGACATTAGCGTGTTGTTATAATTACTGTTGACATTACCGTCTCATTACTATTACTGTAGACATTAGCGTGCTTTTTTCTTTAATATTATGATTGTTTATCAATTAAAGTTCGCTGTAATTCAATAATTAAAATGTACATCGTGAATTATTGTTAGCTATCATTGTCCCGTTTGTCTCGTTCAATATAGAATGTTTTGTTATTATTTTTTATTTTACGAATTACAGTTTGATTTATTCTGGTTGTGTTATTGATTAATATAGTGAGATTTTGACATAGTTTGTTGTTCTATTTATTCTGACTTACAGAATTCCAATAAGTTAAGGCTTCCCTAGTGGATTATAGTTTTTATTATATTTAGATATCATTACATAAAACCCATTAGCTTCTCTGTCTGTTACGTGATCTACTGATGAATTTTCTTTTGTTGATGTAATCATTTAAAAAATGTCAATCCGCTTCGTCGTAGTTTTCAGGTACGTAACCTGACGTATAAGCGGGGACTTCCAGTATATATGTTCTTATCAAAATATTAGCTTTACTTCCTGTCTCCACAGCTACTGTTGAACGACGCTTTTCATCTTTGCGAAGACTTAAATCATATTTACGAAACACAATATCTGAATCACGTCTTGTAGGACTGGCGCTGTTATCCATACATAAAGATATTAATATAACTGATGAAGTTATTGACAAGTATGCCGATAATGGAAAAAATAGACGGATTAATTTGATATTGTAAATGTTTTTATTACATTTTATTTTTTAATTTGAATTTCTCGCTTAATTTTTTTTGTTTTCGCGCGTGCTATTGAAAGGTAACTTATGACGACAATAGCTTCAAGAAACACGGGGAAGTTATGAGTCCCATAACTTTATGAGTCCAATAGTTATTGGTTCCATAACGAAGTCTTTATGCAACCGGGCCTTAGGCAGGGTAGAAATGGCCTTCGAAGTCCAGTAAATTGCTGCAAGCAGGGCCGCGCCTGCTTATGGGTGGAAGGGGTGCATTCCACCCGGGCGGCAACATTAGGGGCGGCAATTCACGGGCGGAGGCAGGAATCTCTCTTAATTTTGTGTTTTTTCGCAAATTAAATACAACTTTAATGTAACAATCTGGGTCAGTATGCTTTTATAAGACCGTAAGGGGCGGCATAAACTGTTTGCCCCCGGGAGGCAAATATTCCCGACGCGGGCCTGGCGGTGAGATTATCTAAAAGCGAAAGGGACGGATTTCTACGTACAGCATTAAAGCCATAATTGCTTTAGACAAGTGTTTCTATTCCGAATTAGTTTTTAGGAGTGCAAGTAAGGAGAAAAAGTGAATATTCCTGGTCATGAGATATTTTTCAACTAGGGCAAGGAGGCATTGGATATCTGCGGAAAACTGGACTCTTGCGCAATCCCTATTAGATTTACTATCGTATCATGCAGCGAGTTAAAAATTCCATTCCGTTACGGAAACGTGATTTCCGGACTTTTTCGCCCAGAGTGAAAGTTCATTCAATGTGGATTCCATTTGCCCGCAAATTCCCCCGTCGAATCATATTTTTAATGTCCTAAGTGAAAAGAGGATATTTCGATATTTATTACGTTCTTAATTCGCTTTTTATTTAATCGTTACCGAATTTTGTGTGTATGTGAAGTGCAATATTAGAAGCACTGTCATTATTAGACATCCAAATAATGATTGCTTTGGTAATTATTCTATTCTATAAATTATAAAGGATTATATACGTACTAGCAGCTATACCCGGCTTAGCATACGCCGATCTAGCGGATTTTAAAGGTTCTTAATTAAACATTCAGAATTTTATTTTTGATCAAAGATTTCCCTAAAGACACAATTGTCAATTTCTGGGTTCTTTCCTGACATTACAGTAAGTGTATCAAATGATCTGACTCTTGATAGAGCAACATATAATTGTCCATGACGAAAAACAGGCTTAGGCAGGTAGAGGCATTTTATCAAATGTTTGGCCTTGTGACTTATTGATGGTCATGGAAAAAGCCAATCGTATGGGGAGTTGTTTTCGCTTGAAACTAAATGGTAAATTTGTATTTGATGGAGTGAGTGAGATTCTTGGAATAAGTACCTTGTCTGAGTTTGATGCACCGATCACTTTTGCTTTGATTATGCGTGTTTGTATTAGAGTAACAGTAAATCTTGTACCATTACATAGTCCTCTCAATGGCATTAGGTTTCTAAGGAGCATGATAACGGTTTCAGTTCATGAGGAGGCATTCCGGCTGTACCCACGTAATGTTTACACGGATTTCTTTCAATTAATTTATTAATAATAATGTGAATCATTTAATGGTGCAAATGACATTCCCATAGAAAACTATTCTATTAAAGACGTATTTGACTATATTCTTGCATTATTGGTACATCCCCCCCTCTCCCTATCCCCCCTCTCTCTCCCGCTCCCCCTCTTTGTCTCTCCCTTCTCTCCCTTCCACCTCTCTACTTCCCCCCTCCCTCACCCTGTCTCCTTTTCCCATTACCCTCTCTATTACTACATTCCTGCATAACCCTTCTTCTCCTCTATTTCCCTCCTCCCTCTCTCTATCCCCTCCCTCTCTCCCCATCCCCCTCTCTCCTGCTTTCCCCTATCTCCCTTTCACCTATTTTCCTTTCACTCCCTCCCCTCTTTTTCCCCTCCCTCTCTCCCCCTCTCCTTTTCCCCTTACCCTCACTTCATTTAAACTCCTTATAAAACACGTTATTTTTACGCTCGTAAGCTATGTATATGTTCATACTATTAAAAGGCAAGAATCCCATATAAAAGCATTGTAGCGTTTCCATGGTAGATAAAATTTCCCATTGTTATAAATTTTAAAATTTCTCGTTTTTATGCAGTTAAAATAAAATATTTAAGCTAATTCGGCATGAATTTCTTTACAAAAATAATAGTTTTCAGTCTTATTTCCGTTTAATACTTCAAGTTCGGAGTTTGTATCATAATTTGAAGTAATTTTAAAATAAATTAAGAAATAGCTTGCACCGATTTCAATGCTTTTCTTATGGGATTATGAAATGAAAGTTTGGGGTCAAAAAGACCCACACAAATAGGAAAATGTTCCGATTTTTGATTTTTCCTATTGGTTGTGACCCATGACTGATCATTTCTTCACATTTCAAGTTTCTAGCATTTATAGAAGTACCTAAACTTTCGTGTCTTAAACCGACACACGTACCTTGTATGTCTTTCGCGGGAACATACCTAAGCTTTTAATAAATAGATGTCCATCTTGAATTAATATTGATAACAACGTTTGTGTAATTTTCTGCTTTTAGTGCACGTATGCTTAATTAGAAATTTATATATATATATATATATATATATATATATATATATATATATATATATATATATATATATACTTTAAATGCATAATATTTTTGATGGCTGATAATTGATGAGTGATTTTTCATATTAGTTATTTTTGTAATTTTGCATTGTGTTGAATTGTACCTATATTCTTCCATGTTTTTATGAATTGTATTTTTGATGTTTTTACTAAGAGAACCGCATTTGGTGTTTTACTACTATTACAAGATATTAATTTACTTTTTAATAGGCGTTTGCCTGTGAATGAATGAATAAAACTAATCTCGTATTTCTGTTAATTTCAGATGGAGATACGTAAAAAGTGGAGGATATGAGGGAAATTGATTGCAGATGCCGCAATCGATTTGGTAACTCGGTAACGACTAATTACGGTTTGAATAATTTTCAGTGCAGTATTTAATTTAATTTTATGTCTACACTTCGTTTCTATATCATACATATTGCATTATATAATATATTAATAGTATTTTAAGGTTGTATATATACATAATTGTAATCTACGTCTGTCTTTCCACCCCATCTAACGCACGACATGGCAGGTGGTCGACCCCTTGCCACCCTCCCTCCCGGGGCCCCGACCTTGGCCAAGGTTCCCACCCTGTGTGCACACAAAATCCCAAACCACGATACGATTTCCACACGATCGATGCTTTATGCAATTGACACATGAACATATGTTATATTATTGTTTGTTTTCCACGATAAATGCTTAATCGAATTTCGAAATGTACCGCTAATATCTTTTCCCCTGAACGAAAACTATAGACAGGTGATGCTGGAGATGGACTTGTGCATTTCTTTTCCGAATGCACGAGGAGTGAAGAACGAAGACGCCCAGACACAGCATTCTTCATGCACGAGTAAGTATGGTTAGATGTTATTCTACTCTTTTTATTAATTTCTCCTTTTTAATAGAGATTTTTTTTACAGAGCTATTCTCCAAGACAGGGTGGAGCGTACGAGTGTGGCCTGGTTATCTCCTACTGGAGGTAATTAATAAAGTTTCACTGGAGGGATGACACAGTTTGTATGATAGTCTTATTTCGATCTTAGGCATATAAAATGCCTCAGAAAAATAATCATAATTAATTATCAATTTTTCTAAATTCTATTATTTCTCTGACGGCGACTGTACTTATGTTGTCGTATATTGGATTTCGTGTTCCAAATTAGTTAGATATGGGAGAACAATAAATTGCTAAATATCTAATATATGGTGTATAAGGCAATTTCTAGACTTGTGCAGATTATAGCCGATATGAGTTTGTGTGTGGTTTATTCGGCAGTGTTATCATGAGTTGAAGCGGAAGAAATTGTTGTATTATTGCCAGAATTAAAGTGAAATTTAAATATATTAATTCTTCAAATAGTATATACTAATCTATTATATTTATTTGCTTTTTTAATATAGTGATTACGTTTTAATGTCTATGCACGCAGTAAAGATTTTGTTTCGAATGCATAGGATACAAATAAGTGGTAGACATATTCAACCATATTCCGTGTTGCATTGAGTTGCAAAATGCAACGGTAATGTTTATTTTAAATCAATTCTTAATGAAATATTTTTTAAGTATAAATCTGTCATTTTACTTGGACACTTCATTGGTTTATTTCTCGTATTAACATTGAACTGGTAGTTAAAAATTATTTCTGATATTTTTGGATGAAACCTTAGTTCTCCGCATAAAGACAAACACTGACGGATAATATAATCGTGCGTTCGAATAATAGACAGTTTTAGGCAATCGTAAAATATTTATTGCTAATCTAATTAATGATCGCTCTTAATTGCAGATGACCAACGCCACACTGAAGAAGAGACCCTCGTCCACGGTAAGCTCGATTTTCCTTATTTATAATGCATTTCGTGTAAGATTTCAAGAACATCATTCGATAATTACTTTTGAACCGAATTGAAATAAGTCGGTATCATTTTCAGATGTAGTGTTTACTGTTGTTGGTAGGGTTGCCATCTCTACGACTCTGAACCGGAATATTTGTTTTTCCATAAAATCTTCACGCTCTTGATTAATTTTACTGAATTTTCTCAAATTAACCGATTACAATTACGAGTAGGTTTTTTGGTTATCCTAACATCCCGACGTTTTCACGTACTCGAATATCGAATGATCAATACCTGTGTCATATATGAATTTACGTCATCCTTTCGAGTTGGAAGTATTTTTTTCAATACTCTCGAGTTAAATTCAATTTTGATGTTTCTAATGTCCGGACGTACGCAGGTACTCAAATATCTCTTAAATATAACAAAATTTATTATATTTCGTCCGAGTGTGGCAACTTCATTAATTTTTATGTTGAAAAATTTCTCGTAGGTGTTGGATATTATTTATTATTAATATATATTTAGAATGTTTTGCCTGTTATTTCGACCCGTTCATTTTCAAATAAATGCATCATCTGTACTTATTCCGCAGCCAGTAAGCTGAATAGAATATATCGCACTGTGTTTGTGACACCTGTTGTTCAATTTCAGTGTAATCACTCCATTGTAACATTTCAGATTAAGTATATATTCGCCACTTAAGGAATAATACCGCAGTCAGATTCTTCTGACGCGTGTGAGGAACGCGCTTTAACGTCACGAACAGAGGCTTGGTGATGCGTTTATTCGGAAATCTAATATAAAAATGTTTCATCAGAAGACGATTTTTTAATTTCATTTTGTTTTAAAGACTTCAAAGATGATAATTTTTGTTAATGTTTCTGTTTTCAATTTTTCTACTGGATTTAAAATCTCAAAAGATGTCAATCACCTAGGCTTCACCATTTTCTCATGAATATAAAGACTGTAGCAATCTTAATTTTAAATTCGGTATAGATAAAACTGACGCTTTATGCAATACCTGAAGTGTATGTGTCTATGTGGTAATTTCTTTTTGTGAGCATTTACTCGGTTCTGTTATTTTAGAATTACGTATCATAATGAAAGCTAAACTTCACAGATACATAATTTTAGAATATAGTATGAATGTGAATTGCAATGTTCCATACGTGTTTTTTATTAGATCCATGTCATTCATTCCTGCGGAAGTATTTTTTAAATAAAATCTTTGACAAAATGTATTATTAGCGGAATCATTTCGTTTCAGTTTTTCAGATTAAACATTTAGTCCATATTTAGGCATCGTACCGCCGACATATTCCCCTGAGACGTAGGGAATACTTATCTGCAGCTCTTTAACGCCAAGAACTAGGGTTGAATAATACTAATACCGAGGCCTGGGGATACAATTGTTGGGAAATGTAATATCGAATGTTCAGAATATAAATTTTTATCCCATTTAATGTTGAAAACTATAATAAATTGCCGATAAAGCTCAGAATCAAAATTAACTCTTCTGGGATTTAAATATCAAAATAGGTACATATAATGGTACATTGTACTCGATTATATTACCTTAAGATTTACTTATCATTATGAAAGCAACACCACACGAATGCAAAATTTAAGAATTTTGTATAAATGAGGTGTTCTAAATATTCTTGTAAATGTGATGCAGATTTTTTTTTCAGGAGCACCACTGCTAGGAGAGTAGGCGTAGTAATGTAGCCTAGTAGTATTATAGTGGAGCATGACTATTAGACTTAGCATGGTAGAGCAATTAATAGTGCATGGGTTTGCGAATGTGATGTAGAGTAGCATATGCATGTGATTATGTAGATGCAGTCGTATGTAGTTAGCCGTATTAATGCATGTCTCACTGTATCATCCATTGCTTAATTTTCTCATATATTCATATCCTGCCTCGAATATGTCTTCTGCTTCGAAGATGTATCTTCTGCTTAAAAGATGAAATTTCTCTTCATCGCCATTTTATCATAAGGATTACTTTTATTGTAGTTTTTTTGTGTTCTCAGAAAAACTACAATAATATGCTCAAATCAAACTAAATTGCTCACGTCTACTAATAATGTTGTACTGTAATCAACAAAGGAGAGATACTCTCGAATGCTCTCCGGAGACTAATTATATTTTGAATGCTGCATGATTTCAACCAACCGATAAGAAAGGGTCATGGGAAAATGTATTCATTGGGATAGGGAAACCTAACTACATCTATAAGCCCTTTACTCAACGTGTTAATCAATTTGGAAAACAAGTAAATGTTTTTTTAAAAGAGGCGAAGGAGCTGGAGGAAGTAGAGTTGACTGCTTGGTAGGGTGAAGTACGGTGGGGACTTCGTGGGCCCCGGGACCGCTACGGTAGCCGTGAAGGCCTACCATGAACCTCGAAAACTTCGGCTCCGACGTCACAGGGTCTCATGCGGTATTTCGTTTTTGTCTGTTTCCAAATCTCGCTTCGCAGTTTTCTCTTCTCGGACTGGAGGTTGTGGATGGATATCTACTTGTCATACTGTGAATGACAATGAGGAGATTCTTTTTTTGAATGTTTCTGGACCATTTGTTATTCTCAACGATGCCCCGAGGATTAATTATATTTTGTGACTTGTTTATATTGATGCTGTAATTACTTATGAAATGTGAAAGGATTGAAATCTAACTTTTATGAGTGAGTGCGTATAATTGAATACAAATGTGAAGTTAGAGAAGGAGGAAAATTCTGAACTTTATCGGGGGTCGAATCCGGGTCTCCCCGGCAATTGGGAGACCCGGGTTCGATTCCCGGTGAAGTTCAGGATCTTTCTTTTTCTCTAACATCATGTATGTAATTAATGTTAGGTTAGAGAAGGAGGAAAATTCTGAACTTTATCGGGGGTCGAATCCGGGTCTCCCCGGCAATTGGGAGACCCGGGTTCGATTCCCGGTGAAGTTCAGGATCTTTCTCTTTCTCTAACTTCACATCTGTAAATAGGTAGTTTACTTGTACAGTCATCAAGTTGGCAAGACCGTTTTATTAGTGGTAATATTCTAATTGGTTATACTTTTGTATCTCATGTGGTATTTCGTTGTTGTCTGTGTTTGTTTCCAACTCTCGCTTCGCAGTTTTCGCTTCTCGGACTCCTTGGATTGGTGGTTGTGGATGGAGAACCTAATTATATTTTTAATGCTGTGTGATTTCAACCAACCGATAAGAAAGGGTCATGGGAAAATGTATTCATTGGGATAGAGAAACCTAACTACATCTATAAGCCCTTTACTCAACGTGTTAATCAATTTGGAAAACATGTAAATGTTTTTTTAAAAGAGGCGAAGGAGCTGGAGGAAGTAGAGTTGACTGCTTGGTAGGGTGAAGTACGGTGGGGACTTCGTGGGCCCCGGGACCGCTACGGTAGCCGTGAAGGCCTACCATGAACCTCGAAAACTTCGGCTCCGACGTCACAGGGTCTCATGCGGTATTTCGTTTTTGTCTGTTTCCAAATCTCGCTTCGCAGTTTTCTCTTCTCGGACTGGAGGTTGTGGATGGATATCTACTTGTCATACTGTGAATAACAGTGAGGAGATTCTTTTAATTTTTTCTCTCCTCTGTATGATGTTTTATACAATTTGTATTTTGTTTCGTTGTTATAATGTTGGTTGTTTTGTTTCGAATGTTATATTTGTTTTATCACCGTTGTATTTTATTGGTGTAAGGCTGTCTACGGATGGTTTTCGCCGGGTTTCCCTTCCGTCTAGGGCAGGGATGGCAAGTAGGTGGCACGCGTGCGATTTACTTGGCACGCGTAAGATTGTAATGTTCTGTATGAAATATACGACGTTTCGTAGAGGCGGAGTAAACTAGTAGCACTCGAAAAACTCTACTTTTTTGCACGTGACTGATTTATCATTTGCCATCCCTGGTCTAGGGCGAATGCCAGACAAATGCCATCCCCGGAAGAAAAAATAAATGTACTGCCTATTAGCTCAAAGACTTAAAATATAAATGTTAAATAATTAATTTGTGTCAATAGCAAACCTGTATATCTAATTGTGCAAAATGAAATGTACGTCAAGGCAAATAAAGTACATTTGAAATCGAAATTCGAGGAACATTAATTAAATTAACTTATGCTTTTTTACTTTGTTTAATATTATTGACTTATTAAAACGTATTCAGCTAAATAATGACATCTCTCTCGAGAAGCATAATTATCAAACTTCATAATTTACCAGCGAAAAGCAAATGAAATTTCAATTGTATCTCAATTGTGGAATTAAAAACTTCTAGCTACGACTTAAATCAAAGATATATTTATTAAGAAGAATTTCTGAGGAAAATTTCATTCCTCCGTATCTACTGGTAATATTTTAAGAAACTCATTTGTGAGTATTGCTGGTTTTGGGCCCATAGGGAGCAGTCTCCAGCCCTTGCACTTCCCTACTCCCAAATAGGACACGCGATTGCGATCCGACTAGGTTCAAGGTCTATCAGACCACACCTGTTGGTGTATCTATTTTGTTTTGTTCGTTATTTTTGGTTTTTGTCCTTTATTTTACTTGCCATCCACTCAGAAATCAAATTTTCAGTAAGCCATTACGTAGAATACTTATGTAAACGTAAGCGTAATACTATCAACTTTGCTGCGAGTTCTTTACTCCACATATAGCAAATAGGTTTATTCCAGTATGTAGAAAACGTTTTTGGCATGCAAAATAATAATTTTGCCTTATAATGCTATTCATAATAATTCAAATATCGATACCCCAAATATGTAGAAAGTCATGTGTTGGCCACATCAGATTTTTATTTAATGTGTACCGTGCCAATAAACCAAAATCACTCCCCGTCATTTTTAACGGGCACTTATACTAGCGTGAAATAGTTGACCGGCTGACCGACTTCAGAGACCGCAGGAAAAAGAAACACCCCGTTTTATACTTTTAAAAAATCTATCCTCAGAGCTAGCGGATGGCTAAAAATAATTTCAAAAATACATTTGAAATCCGCGGACGAGGAAGTCGCCGGGACTCCGAAAGGAATTCGTAGTGCGGAATGATGAGGAGTGTTCGATGAGAGGAGAGCAGTGGAAATTGCAACGACATTTCGAATTGGGGCGAAACAAGTTAGAAAAGTGTACAGCGTATCACAAATGGGCGCGTTTCGTGCAATGGAGCATTGGAAAGAAATGATATACCTGCACGTAAGGGAAATAGCGTTTTAAAGTTCTTTTCTTCGTTAAATAGTCCATTTTCTTCCAATTTAATAATACTACATGCACGCGTAAGTAAATTAAACGTTTATTTGTGAGATTGTTTATGTTAGCAACAATGAAAAAGTAACTATGCAAGAGATTTTCTAAGTTCAACTGGAATTAAGACATTCTGGTGTGATCCTCTCGATAACGGCTACTCCTACGATAAAAATGTATAAGAAAGGAAATCCTCTTCTTTACTATTTCTACAACTTTTATTTGAAAAATATTTTGATATGACTAATACTTTACGAGACATGACGAAAATATCATTTTTTTTGTCACCAGAAAAGTGGTACCCTTAATTGGCGTACGTGATTATCTTGTAATATTTTCTTATTATCATTGAATGTAAGTCCTTAATATCAAATTTCATGAAAATCCGTTAGGTAGAAGCCGAGAACGAACATGCGGTCGGATAATAGGCGCTCACGCTGGAGGCGAAATGCTCCTAAAAAAAACGACCGCAAACTCACGGAACGATCGCTGTATTTCGAGAGCAACTTCCGAAGCGAACGGGCTGCGAGCTGCGTTCCGCCGTTTTAATAAAGGTACGGAAGCCGCGAGGTTCTTCTCTCAGCTTTTTTTGGGGAGGAGGGGGGGGGGGGGGGGGGGGGATAAAAAGAATTTTGAGAAGAGAGGGTCTTCAATCTCACCCGACCTTCACTCCTCTCTTTTCCTCTCTTTATTCCTCTTTCTCTCCCTCCCTCCCCCTCCCCTCCTCCCCCTTACAGCCGCGGAAGTGGCGAGCCTCTCGACCGCTGTAACAGGTGGTCGTCGCAAATTGAAAGGAGGGGAGCTCTTGCTGGCGTGGTGAGGGTGAGACAGAGGAGAACGGAGGGGAAGGAGGAAGGGGGAGTGTGGAGGTAGGGGGAGGGGTAGAAGGAGAAGAGAAGGGGAAGGAGGGACTGGAAGGGGAAGAGAGAGAGAGAGATGGTATGGGTATCCATAATGAGAGAGTGCTGGTTCCCTTAAACCTTTGCTCTCTCTCTCTCTCTCGCGACGCATTTCAAGAGGTCAAGAAGGGAGTTCGTGATTCTCAAAATGTGTTGGAATTACTCCAGCGATGTTCCGTTTCCGGAGAGGTTTCGAAGAGCGAGACTAAAGTCCTGGAATATTTTTCGGCGAGCGTGCGAGAGTGAGAGGAAGAGGGGGGGGGGGGATGAAGCGGTAGGGGAAGTTGAGTGGGGGAAGGGAAGAAAAGGGGGAAGGCGAAGGGGGAACGCTTGCAGAGGGTTTTAGTTTATATCTGGCGAAGTTATTATAAGACGTCCTTCGTCCAATAAATTAATAATTAGCTGTTTAAAAAAATGTGTAGAGGAAGGCGATCATTAGGGATGGCGATTTTTAGATTATTTTGAAAGGGACTAGAGAGATGGTTCCGTCTCCAGTGCCAAGATACCAAGGCGAACCGAAAAGGCTCGCAACGAAAGTTTTTTTCTCATATAAAATAACTGATGAGAAGTAGCGCAGGCGTGATAGTAAAAAAATCACGCAAAGGATGAAAGTTTTTAATTAAACAACGAGGTGCGGCGCAAATGTTCAGTCATTACGATAGGTGTCGAACAGTTTTAGCTTCCAGATGAATTTTTAAAGCGAAAACGAGGATAACATTATTAAACGAATCGCATAATTCGATCAAGAATAGAATTCGAAGAAAGAAGAACGATTTGAGCGAAAACAATATCCATTTGATGCATTAAGCGATTGCTTTTTAGGTTTGGGAATGACCAAACGCGACGCTGTACATGAACTTGAAAACATTCCATTCTGGTGGGCACCTTTCGATTGCCTATGTCTCTAGTTTGAATTGTTCTGTGACTTGAGTATGAAAAAAAATAAAGCCCTGGCTGACTTACCTACAATCCTGCGCTCGTTAAAAGGAATGTTTTTTTATCTTTTAACGGCATATATTTTCGATGAGTTATGTATAGCAAAAATGACTCTCGGGAGGTGTTATCATGATTGTCATACTAAAATGTCAATCGAGATAGTTACAAAAAATGTCAAAAATAGCATTTTTCCTTTTCGCGGATAATTCTTATTTCATATACATAATTTAACTAACATTATGTAATCACTTTGTTGTAAACATACTGCGGCACTTAGAAAAATGGCAATTGACACCGAAATTGATGTAACAGAGTTTAATAAATTAAACGAAAGATTAATATCTATACTGGAAGAAACGAAACAGAAGAACTGACAATGAGAGATTGCGTCTCCGCTATGCAACAAGAAAGTAAAAAAACGCATAAGATGGTAGCACTGTCAATCGCAGAGAAGAATGACGAAAAAAACCCGTCCACGTCTCCTTTTACTTCAGAGGGAAAACGACGGATTCGAAAGGCAAGCCATTATGGAATTCCTCCTTAGAACATTTGGCGCAATAAGTTTCTCAATGCCGTCTGCAAGAAGAGAATTCAGTGTTCACTTTGATTTTTACAAGCGAGAGAGAGAGAGAGAGCGCACTAATTGCCAGCGGTGTGAGAGGACAGAGATGGAGGGAGTACATAGAGCGGCAGTGACGTCAGAGGAATTGTGGGAACGACGATGTGACCTCATAACCAGTGATAAACTCTAGTATGCACGTTTTCCCGTCGGCCAACAATTACTGAGTTTAATAATGGGGAGCCTCGGGGGAGGAGAAGAGAGAGACATAGGAGAGGGTGAGAGAGAGGGAGGTGAGGTGTGTTCTGCGGATTAAGATGTTTACGGTGAGGTTGCCGCTAAGCCGACAGTTACCTGTTCTCTGGGAAAGTGGCTGAGGGATGTGTTAACGAGGAGAAAGAGATATTTAGCAAGGGAAGAATGTTGGTCATTAAGTATCCCTCGGAGGTAATGCTAAATTCCTCATTCATTCATTTCATGCTACGAGAGATCTTTTGAAAACGTTCCGTTTAGAAACTTTCTCGATGCGAAAACCACTCGCTTTATCTGTTTCTGAATCATTAAAACTCTGCGGCGCGGGCTTCTTCCTCTCCATCCTTCTTTCCCCTCCTTCTCTTTCCCCTTCTCATGTCCCTCCAAACTTCCTTGCGTCGGCGTCTCTACCCCTCCGCCGCCATTAATCCCCTTCCACCGCCCAAAAACAAACTCCTCCCCTTCCCCTCCCGAAAGAAATCTTCTCTTTCGCCGACGTTGTGAGGGGAAGATTATATAATAAGGACGATTTAAAATCCGGGCGAACGAGTCCTCTCCTTAAAAAAAAAAAAAAAAGACGCAAACTGATGAAGTGATCTTTTAACCCGTACCAAAGCGACTTCCATTTGCGGGATCAGAGGAAGCGTTTCGGATTTGAATCGCTGATTTCAAGAAGCTTGAGATCAAGAGTCAAGAGAGTTACACGACCTTATAGGCGCCAGGAGGATGTAGTTTCGGGAAGTGTGGTGTCGCAGAGGGGAGCAGAGGGACGACGATGAATTCCCTTCCCAAACGGAGAGCAAGATGTTTAGGAGAAGGAAAGGGGAATTAGACTGATTGCCACGGCAACCGATATATTCGTGCTGTTCTGCCATGGAATATAACCGTTTTCACACGAACCGACGAATTTATATGTTTAAACATTTCCTCGTACATATATCTACTAGAAAGTAAGTCACAACAGTTCACAAAAGAAACTGCTTTTGGTGCCGTCAGATAAACAAATGTTTGACACTTCATAGCCGTATCTTATATAATTCATTTGCCTTTCGATTCAAATTGTTTGCTTCTTATAGATGTATGGTATGGATTTCAATTGAACAGTATCAAATTCATCAAACATTTTTTATTCGGATCCAATGCTCCAATTATTCAGCCAAAGGTTAAAGAAATCTGGTAAGGTTTGAAGTATTTCATCGCTAAATTCCACGGTACCGTCGCTTGGATATTTTACTGCTTTAATTAAATAGAAGCTTCACTCTCATTTTCGGCAACTTTTTGCTTCTCGTTAAAAAATAATTCCACGCGTCTTATTTTTCCACATTAATCACATTTTGAAAGTTGTTTGTCGATACAAAACAGTAGTTGCGAACCGTTAATCACACAACGCATATGCTAAATGGAAATAAACAATAGGACTTTTAAATTTTCGTAATATGCTTATCCTCATGTTTTTCTCATAACTTTCCGAGTCATCCTCAATTTAAAAGACACGACCAACGATTATGTTATAATGACGAAAACAATTCTCTCCCGTTTCCCGTAAATTCTAATAATTGGACAAAAACAGAAAAAAGTGATGAAGGGATATTGAATCACTCTGGATAAAAACTTAAAACTGCCGCACGCGGAAACAGCCCTCCCCCCTCCCTCCTTACTCCATTTCAGCCTCCCTCACTCCTCCTCTTCAGCCTCCCTCCCTCCCTCATTCGTTCCAGCCTCCCTCCCTCATCCGCTCCAGCCTCCCTCCCTCCTCCTCCTCTTCAGCCCCCTCCCTCCCTCCTTACTCCATTTCAGCCTCCCTCCCTCATCCGCTCCAGCCTCCCTCCCTCCTCCTCCTCTTCAGCCCCCTCCCTCCCTCCTTACTCCATTTCAGCCTCCCTCCCTCATCCGCTCCAGCCTCCCTCCCTCCCTCATCTGCTCCAGCCTCCCTCCCTCCTCCTCCTCTTCAGCCCCCCCTTCCTCCTTACTCCATTTCAGCCTCCCTCCCTTCTCCTCCTCTCCAGCCTCCCTCCATTTTCCTGCCTCCCACTCCCTTCCTACCGACATGTCCCTCGTACGCGCACCACATTCGCTCTCTCTCTCTCTCCCTCCCGCATCTCGCACCGCAAACTTCGCCCCGAGGAGGAAGAAGAACAGGGGGGGGGGGGAGGGCGGGAGGAGCGCACGGAGGAGGGCGGGAGGAGGGCGGGAGGAGGGGCTGGAAGGAACGCTAGATTAATTGCGAAACCGCCGAAATACTGGATGCGAACCAGGGGCACGGATCTTCTTCCCCGGTCGGAGAGGTCTCGCCCTATTTTCGAGAGCCAAGTCTCTAAAGGAGGAGAAGGAGAAGGAGGGAGGGAGGGAGAAAACGTAGAGTAGGAGATGGGGGGAAAGGAGGAGAGGAAAAGAGGAATCGGGTTTGAAATGGTTATTTTTTTAAAGTAAGAAAAGGGATTCCGAAGGTGGAACTGCTGTAAAAGGCAGTAATTTCTCTCTGTCTCTCTCTCTCTCCATCCATATCTATGTCTCTGGAAAGAGAAAGACCGTGAGTGAGAGAGAGATAGCGGCGGCAAAGAAAGATGGATGGATGCGAAAGGAAAGTATTGGAGGAATTCTAGAAGAGGAAGAGCTATGAGGACACAGGTGGATGGCATTGGCCTGCTCTAACCCTCCACGCCCGTCCACATCTACCCCCAAAACCGTCCCTCCACCCAAGTTTTTCATATTTTTCGAAGTCTGTTGCTTTTTGCCTAGAAAGAGAATATTCGCGGAGTCACAAACATGACGGCGAAGAGAAACTGGAAAGGTGATGTTTCAGTTGTAAATGCGTTGTTCTGGAGATTATATATATATATATATATATAGACAGAGAGAGAGAGAATTAGGTAAGTCCGTGCGAATCGGAAAGGTAGTTACAGTCACGTTTGAAAAGACAGAGAAAACCTGAGGTTCTCCCAAGCATCGTTGCTGATTAACTAAACTGATAACGGTTAAGAAGATTCCGCAATGTTCACTGTTTTATACATTTCTAATAAAAACAGACGTGTCACGATCGAATTTGGATCGCACGATATTATTTGAAATTGACCCTTTCACAACAAACGGTATATTTATATAACGAGATGACATTTTTGTGAAACTACATGCTTATATACTGTAGTCGTGGCCGGTAATTTCTGTCCCGGTATTTTCAGTCTCTATAATTTCAGTACCGGTAATATCAGTCCGGTAATCTCACAATCAGTCCCAGCAATTTCACTCCCACTGATTTCATTCTTTCTGTAAATAAATTAACTATATTCCTGTGCGAAAAATCGAGTTTTTAATGTTAAAAGGATAAATAATGACTGCTTTCAAAACAAATTCATATTAAAGGCGTTGATTAGTATTTACGCCTATCATTAACTATTTTTAAATAAATGTTACATTTACTGCTTATTTACAAAAATAATGAAGTCAGTGGGAATGAAATTACCGGGAGTGAAATTGAGCGAGAATGAAATTACTGGGACCGAGATTACCGTACTGAAATTACCCGTACTGAAATTACCGGGATCGAAATTACGTGGAACCCACTGTAGCATATGTAAGCTAAGTACATAGTGATGGAATTTTAACTTTCAATATCAAAATATTTTTCGAAGAACTCGTCACTCTAACAGAACAGCAGTAGGTTATTTAATTAATTACACTGCGTGTTCTTTGGAAGCAATTTACACCATCATATATTGGGAAAAGTTTTCTCTCTAAACGAGAACATCTGTGAGAAATTCAAAATCAATTTCGATGAATAAATAATTTCGAGCCGCATTCGGAGAAATGGTATTGAGGAAAACTATGCACGACGGAGAACTAAAGCGGATGAGATGAATCAAAAGGAGACGACGCGATAATGAAAGAAAACGGAGAGAGTGGTGAATGTGAAGGGGGGAGGTGGCTGAATGAGAAGAAAAAATGTGCGGAGAAAAAAAACGAAAGGGCAAACAAATGGAGAAAAAAATAATGAAAAATATGATTTGAGATTAGGTGGCGTAAAAAGATATATATCATATATGTATGTATGTATATATGTGTGTGCGTGTCTATATATATATATATATATATAATGTATGTGTGTATGTATGTATTTATGTGTGTGTGTGTATATATATAATGTGTGTGTGTGTGTGTGTATTGGGAGAGAAAATGGAGAGAAGAATAGGAAGGAAAAGAGTGATAGGGAGAGAGACGTAAAGTGAAATGGAGAGATATTAAAAGGGAGGCCTCGTGAAAGCGGAGGACGAAATGATGATCATGTCAATGGAGGGCAGAAAAATAACAGGGATGCTGTATAAAAGACAGCGACACAAAATGAGAGGTCTTTTATGAGCGATAAATTTAATCGGACAGGTATACTACACATGCGACCGAAATTAGAATTAAAGGGCCGCCAGAAGGTTCCGCGAGCGGAAATTTCCAGTTTACTGCAGGAAAAAAGGAACGGGCGTAAAAGGATAATAAATAAATGAATAACGAAACAAATCCGAAAAAGAGAGAGGGAGAGGGGGGTAAAGGATGGAGATTATTTGGAAAACATGTAGGATGATGAGCCAGCGAAGAGGGACTTAAAGGAAGAGGGTGGGGGAAGAAAGCGGGGAGTTGGCGAAAAATTGAAAAAAAAAAGAACAACGGTTACAGGAAAAAAAATGGAAAATAGAAAAGAGAAAAGGGAGGGATCAGACCGCTTGAGAAGATTAGGAGAGGGAGAGGTTTTTTGTGGAAGAGAGAGAGAGAGGGGGGGAGGAGGAGAAGGGAGGGGTATGAGAGGGGAGGGGAGAGGAAGGAGGTAAAAGAGAAAAAGTCTGAGAAAAGGTTGCGGGGTGGAGCGATGAAAGGGGGTCTGTTTAGGACAGTTCGGAACGACGGATTCGGCATGGACGGTCCGGCGCCGGGACCATTCGGCGATGAGATTATTCGGCACCGGACAGTTCGGCGCCAGCCTTTATCCGCACGGCAAAATTCCAATATATTTTGGAGGAAATGGCGTCATGATAATATCAATATTGCAGCTATTAAGTTACCGAATCTGTTACGTTTTCTCACGAAAGTAATTTTGAAAATTAATTCTTTAAAAATGCAATCATTTTTATGTAAACAGCATTGGTTCGATGAAATCAAGTCAGCCAATTTAACTTAACAGTAACATTTGTATTAAATTAACGTTAATATAATTAATTAATTGTGCAATATAATTATGCGTATCATCCGGTGATTTTTCGTCGTATAATTTTTATCGTGTGCTTTTTCTCACGAAAGTTAATTTGAATCTATTTTCCTTTAAATATAGTCTTTTTTATTTCTACATAATAGATTCGGTAACTTAACAGTTGCAATATTGATATTATCATGACGCCATTCCCTACAAAATACATTGGAACTTTGCCGTGCGGAACACGGCAGGCGCCGAACTGTCCGGTGACGGATAATCCCGTCGCCGAACCGGTAGTGCCGAACTGTCCCTTTCCGATGAAAGGGCGATTAAAAGGACGAAGCCAAAGGAAAGACACAGACAGACAGACAGACAAACGACTTCGTTTAGGGCGAAAGAGAGGAATGGGGAGAGAAAGCGAGCGTGGGTGGAAAGTAATATAGAAGAAAGCACTAAAAAGGAACAAGAGAAACAGAGTGGTGAAAGCGAAAGCAAGAGGGAAAAGGATGTAAGCTAATATAATATGAATAGAGTGAGGAAGTGGAGGAGTGATAGTGGATTGCGGTGTGTGCGAGAACACGCAGGGGGCGTCCACAAAACGTGTCAACAAGGCGGCGAAGGGTCCGAAACCTTCGCGGGAAGGGAGAATCTTACCCGATGGCCGGAAGTGGACTATAATATTTCTCCGTCGGAAGCGGAATGGAGGCGGCGCTGGGTGTATCCGTTTATTGCAGGGGAAGGCCTTCGCGTCGGCACGACACGACACGCACCTTTCACTGCGGGACGTGCCTTATCCATCTCTGACGCAAGGAGGGAAAACGAGATCCAACCTAGCAGGGTTTTAGTGAAAACGTCTGTATGGTTTGGAAGCGAGAGGCAAGCGGTCGGTATAGAGCAGTGGTTCTCAACCTGGGTGACATGACACCTTAGGGCAGTGTTTTTCAACCTTTTTGCTTTGGCGACACACTTTTTAAATGATTCAGCTCTCGCGACACACCATGAAATAATCGCGACACATAAAAAGTCAATTTTTTTGGTTAAAATATAACAAAAATACTTAAAATTTATTATTTAACAATAAAACATAAATATAACATAAAATATAAGAAAACGATTGTTTGTTAATATCAAATTAGTACAAATATGACCGAGATCATTTCAGAGTATGTACAACGAAATTTATATATGTATAAATAAAATTCATTATTTAACAGAATAAACAAAAAGAAATAAAAATCTGTCGAATAACAATTTTAAAAAAAATTAATGTGAAATTTGAGCTTTTTTCTAAATTTTTGCGACACATCTGGACATCGTCTACGACACACTAATGTGTCGCGACACACCGGTTGAGAAACACTGCCTTAGGTTGATGCGACGGTTATTGAGGGGTGACGCGAATATTTGATAAATTCACAGTGTATTATATTCCGGCTTATAAACATAATTAAAACCAGGAGAATAAACACTCGTGCTTATTTAAATCCCAGAATTTTACATTTATGTGGTTAGGGAAAGCCCAATTTATCTTTAAAGGTGACTTGAAGATAATCGAAATGTAAACGGGGTGACGCATAACTATATGAACTGAACATAGGGTGTCGCAGACAAAAAATGGTTGAGAACCACTGGCATATAGAGAGACAACGCGGTGAGGAAATGAACGTCTGCAAGTAATGCACATCTGCTGATTCAGTGCGCTATATTTCGATATTTCCCTTGGATTTTTTGATTGGTTTTTATACACAAAAAGAGACAAATTCTCTAATTTAATGGATGCAACTCTTCTGGGTGCCGGATGAATGAAACGAAATATGTATAGCATACTTGAAACTATTTTTAAATTAATGTTTAATCTTTTCGCGATGATTTTTAATGCGATTTTCTTAAATTCTCTTGTGCTTCCACTTTGGCGTAGGTCCGTCTGTCTGTCTGTGGACTTGCTTAAATTGAAATCGTGACGTAACCGTAAACGATAGAGAGCTGAAACTGATTTCTGCACTGCTACTTTTTTGTTTTTCTTTTTATCTGAGTTTTGAAAAATAAACGGTGTCGGATAGAGGCCTATAATTTTTTTCCCCTCCGAAGGTATGGAAGACGGAAAGCTTACATTTTGAGCGAACATTTACAAAAATTAATGGATCTTACAAACGAGGACATAAATTGTATCGACGTTCATGGATAACATTCCACTCTTTACATTCATACTCCATTTTATTCCAGTTATTGGAGCAGAAAACAGTTAAATAATCTCGGAGCGTTAACAAACTCCTATTAGTGATGTACTCACTATAACCTCAACATCATATAAAAGGAAATGATATGTTTTCTTCTTCTTGAGAGAGTGCGGTTGCCAAGGAATAAACTAATCCGATTTTTTCATTTATACCCACCAGCGTTCTCTTGTCTCCCGGTAACAGGAGCCTTGGAATACACGTTTTTCAATGTGGTTGGGATGTTTTAATTGAATCCCGAAAGAGGGTTTCACGAGAGAGAGAGAGAGAGAGGAGGAGAGAGAGAAGATTAAAATAGAACGCGGTGAAAGTGTATAAAAAAACTTTTGGTTTGGAGAAAGGCCAATGAACTTTCTTTACCTGTATTAATATAATAAGCAGAAAATAAAAAGTAAAATATGAAAGACCCACTACAGGAGAGTTTTTATTTGTATTTACAAGTCGCACATGTCGGTGCTTCGAGAAGGAGAAATTTTTAATGAGAATATACGCCCGAGAATCGATTAAAACTATGAATTAAGTTTTCAATTAACTTGAAAATTAAACATAATTTTCTTTGTTACTATCCACCAATATAATTCACTAAGGGCGACATCTGATTTCAGCGTAAAAAACTTCACCTTCAGGCAGTAAAAGGATAAATTTTTAAATTTATATGCCAATACGGATTTTATGGGCGAACTTCAGACAAATTCCCAGTTTAATCATTGAAATTCCATCGTTGATGCTAGGAAAACTAATAACAACAAGAGGGTAATGCAAATTCCACGATCCTAATACCTTATTAATTAAATCTTTTTCTATCCTCAAAAAATGAATCCTCGAAATAAAACGATCAAATGAGACATGGAGATCTCAGAAACGCAATAAATCATGGGAGGTGGTTATTTAGAGAGAGAGAGAGACTGTGATGGAACGGCAGAATAATTTCCCGCTCACTAGATTGCTCTTTCGCCTTTTGCTCTTTGCGGCAATGCTTCTGAGGAAGGAATTTGAGTGGGTGGATGGGTGGGGTAGAGGGGTTGAATGGGGGAGGGGAGTAAAGGGGTTGAATGGGGGAGTGGGGTAGAGGGGTTGAATGGGGAGTGGGGAAGAAGGGTTGAATGGGGGGAGTTGGGGGGGGGGGGGGGGGAGAGGGACCGAAAGAGGAATAATGTAAAGGGAGGATTCAGAGGTCGTGAGGGGGCTTTTGCTGGAAATTAAAAGGATAAATTTAGAGGGGGGAAGAAAGGGAAAGGAGTAGGGGATCTTTCGAGATAGCGTTGCATTTGGGACACGCGTGGGCGAAATGTGTTCTCTTTAGAAGGAAAAAGGAGAGTTCGGAGAGGAAATTGGCGGAGGAGTGGCAAAGGGAAGACTAAATTGCAAATTTTCGCTCTCCTGTAATTTCTCGCAGTTTCTCTTTTCCCTGCTTCTCCTCTTTGAAAGCGGTTTTTTTAATCGCGGCGGAGGGACAATTAAACGCTAATGAATGGATCGTTAAGCGACAGTAGATGAACAAAACTGTCGTTTGAGCTCTTCCGACGAGTTTTTTTATATTTTTTAAAAAGGAACGAGATTATTTCTGTTTAAAAAAAATAATACTTAAAAATGCGGTCGAGAAGAGAATCGAGCGTCTCTAAATCAGTTTCGGATCATCGAGATCCTTATTATTTGCCATTGGAAACCTTTATAGATTTTAATTTTCGTAGTCTATTGTGCTAATTTTCAGGATCTTGAGCCCGTCGCGGCAGAATTACGATGTTGACGTCGAGTCTGCAATGCGTAGAATGCACCCAATGCTAACGTCCACCGACCGGCACATAAAAGCTTTTATGCTACTTTTTTCTACAGTTTTATCAGGCAGAAATTGTAAACGAAACTTTTTTTTTTAAGACTCGCAGTCTTTCTCATTTCCATAACAATGTACTCATTATGTAAAATAAATTGGTGTCCAACACATGACCTTTTCCACACGTAAGTTGTCAACTAAAATCAAATAAATACGGCGATAGGAACAGTTCAACTTTCATGCTTCAGCGTTAGAGATTCAATTGTCACTACCACGCGCGCGAGCTGCCCACTAACCGTCCATTTCGAAGAAAATTGAATATCTCTTGAAATATTCCTCATATGAAAATTTAGTTCAAACAAGAGTTGTAGAAAAAATAATATCTACAACCTTTATATATATATATGTATGTATGTATGTATGTTAACAAAAATTCAGTTTTAAGCGAAATATTTAAGAAAAACTACTATTTTACGGGAGTAAACCGTTACTTCCGGTATACCGATTGTTATCAAAATCTTTTCAAATCTTAAGAATATATATAAAATTACAAATATAGAATTTCATGCTTATCTGATGAATAGTTTTTGAGTTAGAGCGCACGCAAAATTTCTGTCACACACATACGGACATACATACTCTCAGACATCATCGAGAAAACGGTCAAAACGTGTTCGGGGTACCTCAAAACGTGTATTTCCGTTGAAATCTCGAATTCGAATTTTTTAATGAAAATAAGACTTTATACTACGTACATGGAGAAAGTAACAAATGATAAAGTCAGTTCTTTGTATGACGGTTTTACTGTACACGAGGAAAATACAAGGGAAATATGATGGAAATGATATAAAGATTTGACATAAAATTTTCTGTCTACTTGATCACTGGTGATCCTCAAAATCGAAACGCCTCCAACTTTTAAAATCGTAAAACCTCAAAATCGAAACACGCCAAAATGGAAAACTTTTTTTCCGTGTAGTCCGTCAATATAAAAGTTATTAACATGTTTCATTTTAGAATTTTTAGTCTTAATAATGTTTTAAATTTATAACAAATATTTTCTTAAGATTAAAGTTTCGAATGCAGATGTTGTCAACCAAACCAATTCATGTTATAGCCTTTTGTCGATTCGTGCATTGACTGATTTGATAAAGCAAATCTCAACGTCGCGACGTTACGGAAGCGTTGCGAATGAAGAAAATCTACATTTTCGGCATTTACTTTCAACTTTCGTTGTTCTGTTCGAGTTCTGCAAGAAGTTTCCCCGCCATATTTCTTTCAATTTGGTTTTAAAGTCGGCAGAAAATAATTCTATATGACTGCGTTTATAGGCTCTCTTGGTCCTTTTAGTGATGAGGTCATAAATATGGACGAAATTGTACTATGTTCTCCGTAGCTTTGAAATACGACAGTGCCGTGGAATTTATCCGAATGATTCTAATGGCCTATGGCATTGGTGTCCAACCTTCTCTACAAGGAAGGCCGCATGGGTGGTTGCGAATCCTTCGGTGGGCCGCATAGGAAGTTGCCAATTATTCGGCGGGCCGGATCAGAGTTTCAACCGGAAGTTATCTATAAATATTTAAGTAAAAATCAAGTCTAATTGTAAATGAAATTTAAATGGTAAAAATTTCACCATTTAAAGCTTTATTAGCAAATGTTTCATAAACATGCATGAATTTATGTGTTATATACATTTTTTTCGGATTGCTTTTCGTCACATCAATAGTAATGCTTGACTCAGTTATTTGCTCGACTAATTTGTCAGAATGTTTAAATCTCAGTTATATGAATGCAGTTTCTCCATCGAGAGCCGATTCCCACGTATTTTTTGAAGGAAAAATTATCATCTCTGAAATAGAATCTATGCGACTTGAAGAAAACTCTGTAATAAATTAATAAAAATGAGATAAATACGTATGTACTTCGGTATTAAAGCCTTCCAATGGTTTTTTTGCCCACGGAAACCTTTCGATCGATACTTTTGAATAACCCGAACGTTTTAAGTTACAAGCAATAGTAGTCCTAAATGTTCTTATAAAAGCCGTGATATTGAGAGTTCCATGACATTTTTGGTTCGTAAATATGACCTTTTACCATCCTTTCAAATCAAAACAACCGTCAAATATTTTACTAGCTGAAATACCAGGCGTTTCCCGGATAAATCCAATGTACTTCACGTATGGCAAACTCTTACATGATCTGTGAAGCATTTATTCGGAGACAGTACAACAAAGTCAGCGAGAGTGCATAATTACGACTTATGGTTTCGGAAATGGAAATACAAGTAAGTGAAAAACCTGTCACTGTGTATCCTTCCAGATCGGTTGTCGCGAATATTTTTTAGGTAAGAGAGCAACGAAAAAACATTAGTAGCCTCTCCCTGGGTGATATGTGATCTCTGAGGTGGCAATGTAAGACTTTATTTAGAGATGAAAATTAGAGAATTTCTCAAAGCTGTTTCGCACGCAAATTCCGCAAACTAAAGGAAAAATTGCACCTAGACTCGAACCATGATACTCGAGAGAAAAAGTAATACCTCGTCGCTCTTTAGCTCGAAAAGGATAATAAAAACATAGTACGAAAATTCGACGCATTCGGTGGCCGCCGTGAGCGCCAAAGATTGTAAGGAAACTAAGGGGCATTAAAGCCATCGACAGAGGGCGCATACCCCTTTAATAAATAAACAGATACGGGAAATGAAAATAACTTTTTTTGGCTGAAATCTGGTGGGAATATTTCATGTCTGGGGACCGTAGGAGTCACCAAGCCAATTTTCACGGAAATTGGTCAAATTGTGTGAGAGGAGTTAGTGGACAGACAGACGTACGATTTAGTTTTTATATAGATGTATAGATTTAAATTTAAAGTAGTGCGACCATTTTATAGATTGTGAATTTATTACATATACTACAAGTGTAATTGACCGTCAAATATGACGGGCATTCGTGAATTAAGTATTGCTTTTCGTTTGTTCTGATCGTTCAATCTTTTCTGTCTATCCTGTTCCGTTTCTCTTCTCCCAGCTTCAGCAATATTTCCATTTGGCGAGATATTCAGCGAGTTTCTGCACCTCTGTTAAGACTTCTTTTTATTTTCCTCTTGAATTTCATTACTTTCCATTATTATGAACTGTATTAATTACAGAATAACGGTAAATAATATGATATTTATGGTTATTGTTGTTCAGTATTGGTTTTATATAATAGAATATCTGTGATTATAAATGCTTAGCGTTGAAAATTGTTAATCCCATGTTATTGGCAGCACTGATGGAAGTATGCTCTTGGTATTGCAGATTTATCGAGAAAATATTAATATTTATAGCTATTTCCGTTCGACTCCATGGAATAGCTTCTTTTTCCCATACGATAACGTAATAAATCGACTATTTTTGACTGCTGACATTATTTCGTTAATATTATAAAATATCCAAAAAAATAACATTTTGACGCGAAACTTGTGGAGCCATGCAGATAAAATTACAAAGATTAATTTGCTTATCGGAGGAATTCAAATATCATCCGAAAATCTCCAAAAGTTATGTTTTAATAGGAGTTTTTCAAAATTTTTATACATTTCTTACGCATTAGTATAGAGCCAACAATATGCTCTAACAATTGCAGTTTCCATGGCGATTACTAGAATAAATGCATAATGCTCACGACAAAATAGTCGTTAAACGTAATTTTTGGCTTTTTTCGAATGAGATTTTAATTTCTATGATATGGAAATTCATTTCCATAGTTTTATCGGCATAACTGTAAAAATTCCGCTTCGATAACTCATTTTTAGGCGCGTTTCGCCTCCAGCGTGAGCGCCTATTATCGTCGGTCTGTCCGGCCGTCCGCATGTTCGTTATCGGCTTCTACAGAACGGGTTCTCACGAAATCTGATAGTAAGGACTTACAATCAAATATAAGAAGAAAATCGCAAAAATGTATCACGTACGCCAATCAGGGGTACCACTTTACTGGTGACAAAAAATTAAATTTTCGTCATATCTCGTAAAGTATTGCTCATATCAAAATATTTTTCAAATAAACGTTGTAGAACATGTAAAGAAGAGTATTTTCTTTCCCATATATTTTTATCGTAGGAGTAGCCGTTATCGAGAAAATCAAACAAGAATGTCTTAAATCGAGTTGAACTTAGAAAATTTCTTGCATGGTTACTTCTTCATTGTTGCTATCATAAACAATCTCACAAAAAACGTTTAATTTCCTTATGCGTGCATGCAATATTATTAAATAGGAAGAAAATGGATTATTTATGATGAACAAAGAACTTTAAAACGCAATTTCCCTTACGTACAAGTATATAATTTCTTTCTAATGCTCCATTGCACGAAACGCGCCCATTTGTGATACGTTGTACACTTTCCTAACTTGTTAAGATAATTTAAAATGCTAAGGAAACATGTTAGGGAAGTGTACAACGTATCACAAATGGGCGCGTTTCGTGCAATGGAGCATTAGAAAGAAATTATATACTTGTACGTAAGGGAAATTGCGTTTTAAAGTTCTTTGTTCATCATAAATAATCCATTTTCTTCCTATTTAATAATATTGCATGCACGCATAAGGAAATTAAACGTTTTTTGTGAGATTGTTTATGATAGCAACAATGAAGAGTTAACTATGCAAGAAATTTTCTGTTCAACTCGATTTAAGACATTCTTGTTTGATTTTCTCGAAAACGGCTACTCCTACGATAAAAATGTATAGGAAAAGAAATACTCCTCTTTACTAGTTATACAACGTTTATTTGAAAGATATTTTGATGTGACTAATACTTGACGAGATATGATGAATATTTCATTTTTTGTCACCAGTAAAGTGGTGCCCCTGATTGGCGTACGTGATTTATTTTTACGATTTTCTTCTTATATTTGATTGTAAGTCCTTAATATCAAATTTAATGAAAATCCGTTGGGTAGAAGCCGAGAACGAACATGCAGACGGACCGACGATAATCAGCGCCCACGCTGGAAGCGAAACGCACCTAAAAAGGCTTGCTCGCTTCTTTTCAGCTCTGCGCATGTTATTCCAATGGAGAAAAGATATGCTCATAAAGTCAAATCCAGGACTATTATGTGTACGGCGAGTGGTTTAAAATTGAAAAGTTGAAAAACCAAGTGATTCCTGAAAGATTGAACGAAAAAGATTGAAAAGCTTTGGAGTTATGGGCGGTTTTCCTTATTCTCCCATATAACTCCGTATAGCCTGACCGGATTTCTCAGCTCATTATTTAAAGAGATGAACTAGCTATCAACAAACAAATATATATATATATATATATACATACGTACGTACGTACGTACATACACACACACATACATACATACATACATACATACATACATACATACATACATACATACATACATACATACATACATACGTACGTACGTACGTACGTACATACATACATACATACATACATACATACATACATACATACATACATACATACATACATACATACATACATACATACATACGTACGTACGTACATACATACATACATAGATACATATATACATACGTACGTACATACATACATACATAGATACATACATATATATATATATATATTCCATATGAAATTATTAACATAATTTGACGGGCGGCAACTTATTTATAGCTGGATATGATGGCGCCCTAACTTCACAAAAGTTCCACTAAACATGAAAACAGATGTGGCGATGCGAAAGAGAGTAACTTTGCATCGAGGGAGGATGATAGAGAGAGAGAGAGAGTGTGGAGGAGGCGGATGCATACACGTTGGCATGCACAGAGTAACTTTCCCACTCACCGCTACGCGGCATTGTTTTTCTGAGCATCCTGGCAGCGTGCATTACTTCACTGCTTACATATTAAGCGAGAGGGAAGTGGGTGGTCGGCGAGGGGAGCCATTGTGGGGAGAGGGGGTTTAGGGATTGAGAGAAGGGTTATGGGGCAGGGATAGTAGGAAGACTGAGGAGAATATTATGAAGAGGGAGGATTGTGCGGGAGGTGTGAAGAGTTCAACAAAATATAAAACGCATTCAGAAACATAATTTAAAAATCTGATGTGGCCAACACATGATTTTCTCCATATTTGGGGTATAGATATTTAAATTATTATGAATAGCATTATAAGGCAAATTATTATTACGTATGGTAAAAGAATACAGTCGTCCTTATTGCCGTAAATTAGGTAAATTTTGAATGTTTACAGAATTCACCGCTACGTGGTGGTGGCGTTGTATACAGGAAATTACGAATAAGTTAAATATCTTCGAAATGGATGGTTCTACGAAAATTTGTTCCAAACAACACTTGGAAGAAATATTATTATTTACAACTTTGGTCCTTACGAAGATGAACAATTACGACGTTTTTAAGGATATATTTGACGGAAACCGAAAAAACCGATTTTTTATAAATAATTCCTAAACAATAACTGCTATGAAAAATTATTTGAAATAAAAGATGTAGGAAATTATATTTACTACGTTTATTGTAATGGTCAATATATACAGTAATGATGTATTATCGGAGAAATATCGCAAAAACCGTTTCGGGTTTCGAATAAACCTCGACTTTCGGTTAACCGGTATTGTCCAAAAACAAATCAGTTCTTTGTGCTCATGCTAAAGTGTTATGTGAAATTTGGTATTATTATGACAAGTACTTTTAGAGTTAGAGCGCCCACAATCACATACACATACATCCACACACAGACATCATTCCGAAAATAGTCTAAACGTGTTCTAGGGACCTCAAAACGTGTATTTCCGTTGAAATCTCGAAGTCGATTTTTTTCGTGATCACAATACTTTCCCTATACTACGTATGGAGAAAGTAAAAATACCTCTTAAATGGGTTATTTTTCTGGACGCTATATAGCTTTCAATTAGTTCGTCAATTATGTAATCATGCCGCGATTGTCTTTCGTTCATATATTTTGTATTTGTATTAATTGCAAAAAAAACTTGAAAGTCCAAAAGTAAAAAAAAGAAGAAATTCAGTCGTTCGAAACGATTTCGCATTAATGATGAAGGGTGAATTATTTCGTAACGGCGATATTTTCGGAGATTTTCAGATATTTTTAGTCGATTTGCTCGTTCGAATAACTTTTTATGTGTCTGGAGGCCTTATATTTCATAAATAAATAACTTCATGCATGTTTGACTGGAAATAAATTGCTTTTGTAAACGGCCGTCAGCCACCTATCTGACTGGAGTCCAATTTTTAGAAGAATTCTCCAGAGCCTGTTTTATTTACATGTATATTTTTGGGCACCGAAAGCGAATTTTCTCGCTAAAGTTTTGCGCGGCGTATTTCAACCTATTGCCATTTATTTTTTTTTGCAATTTTATTTATTCGCATCATAACACTCTCTGTCTGAATACCTGCTTCACTACTTCATTCTCCGAATTTAACTCTCGGAGCGGGTTTGGTCCTGAGGCGGATAAATCATGTTCAAAGTTATTGTGCGCGCTGAGGTTATTTTGAAATGGAGTTATCGTTTACTTACTGTAAACAGGGAGATTCTTCTTAATATAAATTGTTTAAGCAGAAATTTATATTTCTTAAAAATGCAAGTGTCGTGACAATTGTTTATAAATCGTTTTTCTTCCCATGAGACAAACTGTTAAACGTTAACGACGGTTAAGTCAATACGCCGAGCGAGTTTTCCCCACGAACAGAGTTTTCTAGAAAGGTGTCCTCACGTTAGCGACCTCTAAGTATATTTACTCGGTGAAATTGTGATAAAAATTATTGTTTTATATACATATATATATATATATATATATATATACAGAGGTAACCTCCGATTTACGTCGGGGATGTGTTCCTAGAACCGGCGAAGTATATCGAAACGACGTAAATCGGACATGTTTTTCCCATATATTTATCTCTTATATATTTATGAAAGTTTGTTTGTTTGTTTATTTGTGCATCTATACATTTCCACACCATTAAATCTGGAGTACCTAATCAAACTTTCAACAGATACTGTGTTCGCAAATAGGAAGGCCGTAGGCTACTTATTAATACCAAATGTTTTATATTAATTGTACAAAAAGCAAAATAACTTTGTATGTCTGAAAGAATGGAAGAGTTCTTTTCGAGCTGTTGTGATGCCTAAACTGTTCAATAAAATAACTGTTCTCAAAGAACAGGTAA
Source organism: Uropetala carovei (assembly GCA_036926305.1). Classification (NCBI taxonomy): domain Eukaryota; kingdom Metazoa; phylum Arthropoda; class Insecta; order Odonata; family Petaluridae; genus Uropetala; species Uropetala carovei. The sequence continues at coordinate 4,188,472 of JAXCHB010000198.1, forward strand.
CTCTACATCTTATACACAGTGAAAAAGGTGGGAAACGATGACTTCCTTATCCGTAATTGGACGGCGGAGACTGATTAAACTACGCGTATTTTCCCAAGTCCTACTATTGATTTGAATCAAATTTGGTACGATTGTGGAGGGCTTCTAGAAATAATTCATACGTGGTTTTTGTTTCTCTCTGCCCGTTTTATTCAAAACGGCGGCCGAGTGGATTCTTAAATACCATGCATCATCTAGAATTCCGATCGGATTTGAACCAAATTTCCCCGGCCGACGCCGGGTATTTCTGCTAGTATGTTGTAAAGGGATTAACTAATTAAATGATTAACTCGAATTCTCCATCTGCCTAGCGATTGAAAGGACAGGCATTCGATACATTGCAGCGGTTCGCTCGACTTTATATCGGACATAGAAACGACGAACGACGTAAAACGGAGAAACTGTCCCCTATTTGTAAACGACGTTATATCGAAACAACGTAAATCGGAGATTACCTGTGTATACACACACACATATATGTATATACACACACACAGTAGAGCCTCCAAATTCGCGTGCTTCGCAGTTTCGCGGTTTTTCCGACTACTGCCTCCATTTTTGGAGAGATGAGAAAAACACTAAACTAATGAATTTCCTCGTTCACGAGGTCTTTTTTATCACGCTGTGGCCCCGTTTTAGGAAAATGTCTACCAAGAGGAAAGCAAGTGATAATACAGAAAGCAGAAGCAAAAAGAAGACGTTGACTTTAACCAGTTGAGTGGGTATGCCGTATATATTCGTCATGGCCTGTCGTAATCTGTATGCGGTATATATCCGTTACGCCGTTTTTCGGGCCATCCGCTATGGGTATGCCGAAATAGTCCGTCATGAAGCATCTCCGGTATCTAGCTGTGTCCTTCTAGTACAGGTTAGAGCCCATAGATGGTTTTCTTCCTTTTGCTAAGAAAAAATACGCTTAGCACAGAAACCCTGCAAGAGTAATGCGGGGATGCGAATTTGGAGGTTCTAGTGTGTGTGTATATATATAAAAGGCATAAAAGTAAATGGAGAACATCTGAGACACCTGCTCTTTGCAGATGATATCATACTGTTCACAGGGATCCCAGAAGAGCTCCGTAGAAGAACTGAAGAGCTTGAGCAAGCAAGCCGAGAGGCTGGACTTAAGATGAACCTTATAAAAACAAAGGTTATGTACAACTCCTTCAAAAATTCTGAGAAGATACATATCAACGGAGCAGAACTCGGAGAAGTAACCAGCTATCTTTACTTGGGTCAACTCATCACTACTGATGGTACGTTTCTTGCACAAATAAACCGGACTGCTTTTGGCAAGAATGGGAACATCTTTAAATCAAATATTCTAGTTTTCCTAAAATGGAGACTGTATGAACAATGTGTTCTGCCTGTTCTGACATATGGTTGTGAAATATGGACCATGAACGCCTGCAAACAACACAGAAGAGCATGGAGAGATGGATGTTTGGATGTTAGGGATCAACCGAAGAGACCGCAAGAGAAACGACTGGGTTAGAAAGAAGACGTGGAATCTGTGACGTGATTAGAAGAATGAAGGCGCTAAATGGCAATGGGCGGGCCACATTGCTAGAAGAAATGACCAGCGCTGGACGACCAGTGTCATCGAATGGATCCCAAGAAACATCAAGAGACCGAAAAGAATACCGAAAGACAGGTGGGACAGAGCGCTTGTTAAGTTCTTGGGGCAAAATTGGAGGAGGGAGGCAGTTGACAGGGAAAACTGGAAGTCTGGGGGAGGCCTTCCTATATATATATATCATCATAGGTAGTCCGTCCGTTGACAGGTCCGTGATTATTCTAGGTTAAACTTGGTTCTCCATATACTCCTATTTTCCGCAGTTTTCTTCATGTCTTGATAGCTCTCTTTCCCTTTTAAGTCGTCTACTAGCTGAAACTTTTTCCTACCTCTTTCTCTTTTTCCATCCAGTTTTCCTTCTAGCACTTTTTTAATCATGCACTCTCTCCTCAGGTAATGCCCAATCCAGTTCGCCTTCCTCTTTCTGATAGTCTGTATAATCGTTCGCTTCTCTCCTATTCTTCGTAGTACCTCCTCATTTTTCACCCTATCTGTCCATTTTATCTTCAGCATTCTTCTCCATGTCCACATTTCGAAGCTTTCCAAGTATTTAATATCATTTTTCCTTAGCGTCCATGTTTCTGCTCCGTACAAAGCTATACTCCATACATAGCATTTTATCAACCTCTTGCGGATTTCCTGCTTTATATTTCCCGTTAGGAGGAGTTTATTTCTTCTGAAAGCGGCTTTTGCTTTTGTTATTCCAGTCCTGATTTCATCTGTACATTTTGTTTCTCTCGTTATGATGCTTCCAAGGTATTTATAATCTGAAACTTGTTCTAATGGCTTTCCTCCAATACTTATGTTCAAATTTTCTTCTTCTTTACTTGATATTCGCATAACCTTGGATTTTTCTGTATTAATTTCCATACCGTCTTTTCTACCTGATATCACTAGTCTATTTATCATTTTCTGGAGTTCCTTTTCCTTCCTTGCTAGAAGTACTTGATCATCCGCGTATGTCACTCTTCTTATAATCCTTCCTCCGATTTTGAAATCTCCCATGCCTTCTAGCACTTCCTGCATTAGTCTCTCTCCATATATATTGAATAGAATCGGCGATAGACAGCAGCCCTGTCTTACTCCTCTACCGATATGTACTCCGCGGGCGTCCGTATTCTCCAACCTGACCTTAACAACTTGATTCACATATAGATTCCTGATCAGTCTCCTGTCTTTCCAGTCTACACCTATATCCTTTAATATCCTCATCAGCAGTACCCAATTTACTCTATCAAAGGCCTTCTGCCAGTCGACGAAACATACGCAGCAATCTTGACTGTACTCTATTGCCCTTTCTGATATGATTCTCACTACACCGATAGCATCTCTGGTTCCTCGTCCTTTTCTGAAGCCGAATTGATCTTCCCCTAGCCTTTCTTCGGCCTTTTTCTCTAGTCTTTTATTAAGAATCCTCGTGATGATCTTCGAAGTGTGTGACAGTAAGGATATCGTTCTGTAGTCATTGAACTGCATTGCCTTTGGCTTCTTCTTTAGAGGGATCATTGTTACATCTAAGAAATCCTGAGGCCACTCTCCCGAGTCGTAAATCTTGTTAATTACTTTCGTAATCACTTTTAGTCCTTCCGATCCCATGACTTTAAGTACCTCTACCAGTATTTCATCGCTGCCTGTAGCTTTTCCTTTCTTTAGTTCCTGTATCGCCTTTTCTACTTCGCTTTTCATAATACTTGGTCGCAAGTTGTCTTTTTCAATGCAATTCTCTTCTTCCAGTTCCATTTGTACCGATCCTGCCTGCTTTTTGTATAGTTCCTTAACGTATTCTTCCCATACCTGTGCTACATCCTTTGGTTCTGCGACTATTTTCCCATCTGTGTTAATAATTCCCTTTACCACGAATCCCATTAGACTTCTTATCTTCTAACTCCAGTGCCCTAGCGTACATCATATCGTATCGTCCTAACTTCTCCATCTGTTGTATTTCCTCACATTTTTCTTTTATCCAATTTTCCCTAGCTTTATCTGTTACCCTTCTCATCTCATTGTTTATGCGTCTATAGTTGGCTCTACCTTCTTCACTGTTAATGTTTTTCCATTTTCTTCTCTCATCCATTTTCTCCAGCATTTCCTTAGTGATCCATGGTTTTCTGATTTTCTTCTCTTGTTTCCCAATCTCTTTAATTTAGGTATCTTTGATGCTGGCTTTCACTTCCTCCCATTCTGTATCCACGGTCTTCGGTTTGTTTTCCAAATTTCTAAGGCAATCTTCCAACTTCGTGCTGAAGGCCTTTCTTTTCTTTCAGTTTTTCTAGGTCCCAAGTCTATCTATCTCTTCTCGTTTTCCTTATTTGTTTCAGCTTTGTAGTTACATCGACTATTAGAAGGATGTGATCTGAATCAATGTCTGCTCCTGGTAATGTCTTAGTATTTTTTATGCTGTCCCTGAATCTTTGTTTTACTATTATGTAATCTATTTGGCATCTCATTCTATCTCCTGGGCTTTTCCATGTGTACAGCCTTCGTTTATGGTTTCTGAACCATGTATTAGTCATTACTAAGTCGTTATTAACACAGAATTCTACCAGTTTTTCTCCTCCTCGGTTTCTTTTCCCAAGTCCGTACTGACCGACAACATTTTCTTCTTGTCCTTCACCAACTATGCTGTTCCAATCTCCCATTATTATGCAGTTTACCTTTCCTCTTCCGTCTTCTTCGTAAATCTCGTTAATTTGTTCATACATCTCCTCAATTTCTTCTTCTTCGTGAGTGGACGTTGGCATATATACCTGGATTATCAACATGTCCACTGGGACTGCTTTTAGCTTTATTGCCATCAACCTATCGTTCGTTGCTGTTATTTTTGTCACATATATATATATAATAAAATCGTAATCATCATCATCATCTTCATGCTGCGTAACGCTCTAATTTTGCGAATAACTGAATAACTTGGTTAAAAATTTACTGAGGTGTCTGAAATTTCTCAGAATTTCAGTTTTAATGAATCTCTACGTTATAACTAAAAAAAATTTGAATGATGTCAGGGTTTCACCCTCACAAGATGAATGTCGCTTCCCATAAGATAACACGTAAATATCATATTTTTGGTTTGAAGGCATTCATTCTTTTACTTTTTAAATTATCTTAAAATTAAGTTATTGATACGAAATTTATGTTAAAACACGCCAAAATGAATGAGGATTCTTATTATTATCGTCGAATACTAAATCTCATGCGTATTCTCTCATATTTTGAATTTACACTCGAGATTTTGTAATTTTTTTAAACATTTCAATAATAAGATTCCATGGTTACGGGTATTGTTGTCCCCGATAATTTCAGTGAATATACACTTAAATAAAGGCTTAAAGATCAAAAATTTAAAATTTCTCTAAATGACCGAAGATACGAATTTAATGCAAATGAACCGAACGCAGTAATCATGTTATTTATATTTTTTATCTATATCACTAAAATCCTATTTCTGGTTCTCTCTCTTTAACGCTGTATACCTGAGCCATTTTTAATCTCCGGGAATTTCAGCCCTCTAAGTTTATTTTTTATCGAGTTATTCAACTAATTTTCTTAATTTGTTACTAAAAACCAAACATACATCCTTTATAAAATATATTCATTAAACTCATATTCAAAAAACATATTCCCGATAAGCTAATCTAAATCCACAAGGGAACGAAGAAACAGCGACCTAAGGGAGGGGGGGGGGGGGGGGGGGTGGGTGGGTTGGGTTGGCGAGCGCCAGCGAGCAGGGGGCTTGCCCCCTAGTGTGTGTGTATATATATATATGTGTGTATGTATGTATATATATATATTTATATATAAATATAGGTATATATTCCTGTCTTTTAATAAATATGATAAATCGAAATCATTCGTGTGAATAGTGGCTTTGTATTTCGTTTCCCGAAATTCGTGAAGCATATCACTTCTCCAGAGCCGGCGTGAGATACTGAAATTATTTTCGGGATCGCAGTAAGGGAGAGAGAGAGAGAGATAGTTTGAGTCGGAACAGTTCATAGAGTGTGGTGTGTGTGTGGGGCAGCAGAAAGAGGAGGTGAGAAAGAAGAGAGGGAGGCAGAGTGGGAGGAAAGCGGTTTCTGAAGGCATTATTCAAGCTCAAGAGTAAATTTCAGTCTGGTTGCGCTGAATCCCTTTTAAGGGCTGCATCTGCCTTCCATCTCTCACACGGTTCATCCGACCCCAAAAGCCAAAGAAAGGTTTTTATTCTAGGGCGAGTTTAATCCTCATACTTTCTCTCCCCCGTCCATCCTCCTCCCCCCTTCCCCCCCTCCTACCATCCTCCTCCTCCAAACCCTCCTCCGCCATCTTTCATACACAAGCGCAGTTACGGAATATAACAGGGGTCACCAATTAGTTTTATTATTACAGATCACTTAGAGATAATATTTATAACTATGTTGCATATGTATACATTAATGAGAAAAATACAGTTCTTTTCGATAATAATTTTCCGAAAATCTGGAATCAAATTTTTATTTGATATTTGTAGCAAATTTCGAAGATGACTGTCGGTCATCTGATTTCGAAGCTTGTTTTTTTATAAAGTTCATTTTCGAAAATGTTGATTCACACATATATTTGTATATGTTGAATCGAAGAAAAAGTGGACTGTTGCGGCAAAAATTGGTAAAGTTTTATCGAAAAATGCTTGTATTTGTATCCGTTATTTTAACTATTAATTGTATTGTAAAATAAAAGTACGCATATTTCAGAAGTTTTATGGCATCGGTAACGCGGATAAAGGTGCATTAAATATAACGTATGATCGATTTTTTAAATGTCACGCCTCAAATTAAGGGAACTTACGAAAATGCAGAACTAAAATAATTACTTTATGTACCAATTATTGACTTAGGTTCAGATCACACGCGGTCCGTGAAAAATCGTTGGCGGTCCGGATGCGAACCGCGGTCCGCCAATTGGTGACCCCTGGACTATAAACATACGCGTGCAAATAATTCCATCCACCACGCGTCTGCCCGTCGCCATTAGCAACTCACTAAGTCGCATCCTCTAGATCAGTGGTTCTCAAACGTAGGGACAGGAACCCCATTGATTTTTTCCTCATTCTATCAATCCTTCAATTTTAATTTATAGGTTATAACTTATAAGTTTAATTTTTGTTTTATTGAAGGTTGGAATCTTTAAAATAAAGCATTTGTTCATTTTAATATATTTATGTTTAATATAAGACATAATTTAATAATAAAAATTTATTAATACGGCTACTTATATTAGCTTCGCTCATTTTCTTAGTCCTCACATTTCTCACCTTTATTTTAATTCACGGCGACGTCTGATCTTTTGACGAAATAATTTCTTTTTGGGAAATGTGGAAACAAGTAAAAAAATCTGCTATAACCGGGAATCGAACCAGGTTCTTCTACTTGTCGTGCAAATATTCTACCACTGACCTACTGTAGACGTACCCGACTGTTTCTCCTCTAGACCTGTGTGGAACAACAAGAATATTCCAGACTATTTATAATGTAGTCAATAATTCAATCAACATATGCTATACGTCTTTTTTAAAGAGATACATGATCATATAGGCATGTATGTATGTATAACAAAAATTTTCCTTAAAATCCAATTATTTTCTTGAACCCAAAATTTATTTTATACTTTTCAGTGCGCTTTATACATAAAAAAGTATAAATGAAAAAAGTTTTTCATATATTTTTATTACTCCTCAAAAAATCACGGGGAGTCGCGGCGACCGAACATCCGCACGGAGGGGGTCGCATGGCAGATCTGCCTGAGAATCACTGCTCTTACTTAGATTCACCTTCGCCTGTTGTAGCGTCGGGGATTATGGCGGACGGTTGGTTGTTTTGCAGAGAAATAGCAAGTGAAAGGGAAAACACTGCATTTCCAGACTCGACCACCCTCTTGCCGAATCCTCAACGGTGAATCGTTCTAAACTGGTCTCGTTTTCTCTCTCTTACTTTCTCTCTCTCTCTCTCTATACATTTCTTCCCCATTCCATTATCTCAGCCACCGCGCCGCACTCGGTGAAATGCATCACTTTCGGAACGCAAATTTAGGGTCGAGTGGCAAAGGTAGATTCGGTTTTGGAGGGGGGGTGGGGAAGAGAGTGAAAGAGGGAGAGATAAGGAGAGGGAGAGAGAGAAAGAGAGAGGAGGGAGAGAGAGGGGGGAGAGAGAGGGGGGAGAGAGAGGAGGGGGGAGAGAGAGAGGGGGAGAGAGAGGGAGAGAGAAAAAGAGAAAGAGAGGGAGGGAGAGGAGGGGAGAGGGAGAGGGGGAAGAGAGAGGGGGAGAGAGAGGGGGGAGAGAGAGAAGGGAGAGAGAGAGGGGGAGAGGGAGAGGGGGGGAGAGGGAGAGAGAAAGAGAGAGAGGGAGAGAGCAAAGATGCGGTAGATTAGGTATATGAAAATAAAGGGCGACAAGATTAAGAGTAGGGAGTGGGAAAGCAAAACGGTGACGGAGTGGATGCGGAGAGGAGAGGGGGGGAGGGAAGGTGAGAGGGTGGAGAAAGAGGGGAGGGGAGAGGAAGAGGGGAGGGGATGGAGGGGTTAAAATTTAGGAGGAGGAAGAGAGCGAGAGAGAGATTTAGGGGAAATTACCTCAAAGAAGAAACAAGGAAGATGAGACGGGAGTGAGGCATCCTTAGATGAAAGTCAGTACGTATGTATGTACTACTAAGGAAGAGGAAGCGACGGAGGAGAAATAATTTAGAGGAATAGAATATAGAGGGAGCTAGGCGGGAGTTAAATGAGAAAAGGAATCTAGGGAGAAGGCGGCGAGATGGGGTGGATGCAGGAAGGAAGGAGAGAGAGAAAAGGAGGGGGAGAGGGAAACGAGGAGGCGGGTGGGCTCCGTCTTCGAGGCGGAGACACGAGATGTTGTTTTTTTATGGACAAATAAACAACACGCGAGGGGAATAAAGTAAGATGGGGGCAAATGAGATTTGACGCTCGGGCAAAGGAAAATTCGAATAAAAAAAGAGGAAAATTTGAAAACAAAACAAATACGACAAGAGAGAGAGGGAGGGAGAGAGGGAGGGAGGGGTTTTAGCGTTTCTGGAGTTGGCGGTAGAGCGTGGTTCCGAGGGCGGATGCGAAATTCGGGAAGTCGTAGCAGTTCTATCGGAGAGAGTGTGTGTGTGGAGGGGAAGGAAAGAGGGGTGGGTGGGAGGGATAGGAAAGGGGGGAGGGAGGAAGGAGGAGTAACCCTTTTTGGATTATTAATGCATTCCCGCGCCGCAAAACCTCCACCGCCGCTGGGAGAGTGCACGACGGCCGCGGAGGAAGTGAAGCACTCGCACATTGATTATTCCCCAACAGTTCTTCTCTTTTTACGTTATTATCATTCTCCGAGACCACGCGCCCTAGAGTGAGGCAATTCTCTATTGAAAACGAATGGAGCGACGGCGTAAATTAAATTCCCGCGCTCCCCCTTTTGTGGACCGCTTGCTTCATTTTTTTTACTGCCGATCCGAATAAACCGAGCGCGGTCCCGCATAAGAGGCGGAATCGTTCTTTTTATTTTTTAAAATTTAATTCGACGGGTTTTTACGCATCCTACAGATGGCGTAATTTTGAAGGTGCAGTCGAAGCTGGTGTTTTACGCAGTTTGAACCGGAAATTAAAAGCGCCCGCGTGGGATGAATGAATCGGGAGCAATTCCCTCTCGCGTGTTTGCAATTAATTCTCCCGACCACAATTAATGCACGGAACTCATTTTCGATCAAGCGATGTTGTTATGACGGAATTTTTTTTTAATAGCGCAGGAAAGGTTCCACGTCCAAAATGTTTTAATCAGACGTCCTGAAGCAAATGGCCATTACATTTTGTCGACGCATTCCGTCGCTTCGTAGATATGCACGTTTCTATTTTTAGACAGAATGAGACATCGAGAATAGGATTTTCGCGAAAGTTCTCCGTCGGCCTTACGACGTCGCCACTTCCATCAAATACGAATGCTTAATAATAATAACGGATTCCTTGCTATGCATCGCGAGACCCACGACACACCAGAGGGCATCCGAATTAATTCATAGGTATGAGTGAGGGCAGGAGTGAAAAAGGAGGGGGAGGGGTGGACGAGAGGGGGAGAGAGGGGGGTAAATGGCGGGGGAGGAGATGGACGGGGGGAGACAGGTAAACCAATAGGGTCCCAGGGACGAAGGATGGTGATTACGCCCTGGAGGGAGGCGGTGAGGACGTAGAAAGGTCGCTGTGAGGACGCCGACCTGTCGGCTAAACTCCTGCGTCTCCAGAGGCTACCTTGGAGTAGCGAAGGAAGGAGAGAGGGAAAGAGAGAGAGAGAGGAAGAGGGAGGGAAAGAGAGGAAGAGAGAGGGAAAGAGATAGAGAGATAGAGAGAGAGGGAGAGAGAGAGAGGGGAGAGAGAGAGGGGAGAGGAAGAGAGAGGGAAAGAGATGGAGAGATAGAGAGAGAGAGGGAGAGGAAGAGAGATAGAGAGAGAGGAGAGAGGGAGGAAGAGAGATAGAGGGTGGAAGACACAGAGAGGGAGGGAGAGAAGAAAGGAAACGGATGCGAGACTTTGCCGCGAAAGAAAAATAAAGAGGCCAAGAAATTACGGTCTGCGGGCCATGAGGCGCTACTCATCATTTGGGGCCCTCGTTTCTCAGCTATATGAGTCGAGGTCCTCTCCCTCCCACTTCTTCCGTCTTCTCTCTCTCTCCTGCCCCCCCCCTCCCATCCTCCTTAACCTTCTTCCTCTCTACCTCTCCATCTCTCTCTCCTTATATATATATATATATATTTCCACTCTCCTCAATCTCTCCTTATCACCGCAACGTTAAACCCTCGAATAGCGCTAGCATTTGTTTTCAGCGCCGCTCATTGGATACCTCTTCCATTGTTTCATCCCCATAGTTTCCCACTCCAGGAAGCAGCGACATTTCAAGGCGTGCGAGAGAGAGATGAAATAAAGTCTCATTATTAACGGCTTTCTGTATTTTTTTTCGAACCGTCGCGCGGTAATAAAATATCGAAATCTCAGTCACATTAAAAACAAAACGCTCGGTGGTAGTTTAGATAAAGGTTTGAAACGCGCACGTATGAAAACATTACGTTAATTCGTATTTTGGAACTTATTCAAACGTTATTTTGGAATAAAAATCTTTTAGCGCGGAAAATACACATAAAGTTACGATACAAATGAAATTCAACTGTATGTATATTCCACGATATGTAGTATAGCAACACGACCGGTTTCGCTGCGATCGTTGCATCGTCATGCGACGAAACCGGTCTCTATGTTACAAATTTAGCGGAAGGTAATTCATAGCTGAATTTCATCTGTACAATGAGTCAATTCTACAAATGGTGCCTGAACGCACATATCTATATTGTAACAACTTCTCCCAGTTGATATGTGCATTACATCTCGATATTTCTCTTCAATATCATAAATTTAATGCATGCTCGCGGGTTGATAAAACTAGCATTTTTCACCTTCCACCCGTTGTCAGACATATCTCCTCCGAGTAAGGACGTTTTCCGAGAAAATGAACCCGTAAAATGTCAACGGGAAAAAAGACGCGTTTTCGGAAGCGAAACGCTAAGGGCCTAAACGAGGAAAATCACACTTTCCTCGCAGAAATTCTTTTCTCCTGAAAGAAACAACACTCGGAAACGTAATTCCCGTAGGAGAATTTTGGAAATTCCTTTCGCCGGGAGAGGTGCGTGCTCTTGTCTGGCTCGGATAATGATGATTTAGGACTCCAGGGATCCAGCGAGCATCCGGCCGGCAGACTCGCTCTTTACTCTTTCAGTACGGAGCCATTGGACGTGATCTAGCGAACGGGAGAATCTTCCGACCGCAAACCAACCTCCTCTCCCTCCCCTCCATATCTCCCCAAAACTCCACCTTTTCCCGTCACCCCTCACTGCGGCGTGACCTTACCGACGCCCGGAGAAAAAGACCTAGCCGCAAAACGTGTCTTCCGCCTCCGTGCGACAGTTGAGAATGCGAGGCGAGAGAACTTTTTAACCTAAAACAAAACACGAATCAGATTTGTTTCTCCCCCCCCCCCCCCCACACACACACACCTCGGTCGCATCGAGGCGAAATTCAAAATTACTTTCGTCGGAACGAATGATTTTCTCTTTCGACAACCACTCGGAAGTTGTGTGGATGTAAACGGGTGGAAATAACGCTAAAAGGATAGTTAAATAATACTGATCGACGAAGTTGAGGGAAGAATTTAGCCTGAAATGGCGACCAAAATAGGCGTAGGCGACAAATCTTCTATATGTATTTGTACTTAAGGGTCACTCGATAACATACGTTAGAACCATGTAACACTCACCAGGATTGGCAAAAAATAATGAATATTTACGAATACAGAATACATAACACGCACCGAGGCATATCTTATTCCTTAATATAAGAGACAGAACGTTTTCCCTCGCACATTATTTAGACTCGCGCACCTCGTATTTCTTCTCCCTGACGGATGGAGTTTTTGGAAACGAAATGGGAATCCCATTTTGAAAATGGAAGCATAACATACCCAGATATCCTATGTATTAAGGAAATCGTAAAGTGTTTACAGAATCTTAGTTACGTTCTAATAATACCTTCCTAGCACTTGTAAAAATGAAACAAACTGTGCGAATTCCCCTTTCCTCCCTTTTTGTGAAATTATTATTACTATTTTATTCCCAATTGTAATTGTTGACGCAGAGTTAAATGTAAGAAGGGACTATATATTCTCAATTTCGCCCTAATAAAGTCGTTTGTCTGTCTGTCTTAAACCTGTTATCAAAATATGTTAGAAGAAAACACTCTTTTTCGAAGTGGAATTGGAGGATGATGAACATATAAAAATACTTTTGCGGTCGTCATAAGAAAAACAAACGACATAATATAAATACTCTCCTTCAGTTTTTTGAAAACCGATAAACGGGACTAAATCAGAATGAAATTCCTCATTACCATTGGATTCAATAATTCTCTTAATGCAGAAACGAATTCTGCCAAGAGCGCCGTCCCAATTCATTTATATTTATCCAATTTAGGATTTAAAGAGTGATGAAACTTCATCACGTCGTATGACGGCCGGATGTTAATCTCCAGCATCAAGAATCGCAGCACAAAATTATTGCTCCGGGGCGAATTCCGATGAAAAGGATCAGTTCTAAATTTCAAAATCGATTGTCTCCGAACAAAGGATTATCCGATACGATTCGTCCTGCAATCGGGTTATCCATTAAAAAAAATATCGATGTATGTACGAGTAATTTTTCTGCATTTTACAGATTCTTCAATGAAGTCATCCTTTTTTAATTCCGATAGACCCCCGATGAGAACGGGTTTTAATCTGTCCTGTCCATTTTTTAAAAATCTCTTATCCCTACAAAACTCCTTTCATCAGACCTCGTTTCTATGACCCATATAACGCTACTTCAGCCTTAGTTTTTACTTTCCCGTCTTTTCATAAAATGATTCATCGCGTCGGAATTTTAAGCATACAGAATCGCCATGGCTCAAGAAACAAATTTAAAACGTAAACATTTAAAAAATATAATTATAATTCTTCGAATGATTCCATACAAAAAATTCTCAGAATCAAAACAGACGATATATTAAAATCGAAATTAAAGCATCCGTAATTTAAACATTGTGACATTTGTAACTGAAAAAAAAAATTCAATTCCAATATTTTAAAATTAATTCCTAGCCGACGCGACGGTGAAGTTATTTGTAAGTCAATTGGCCATTTTAAAAACGTTTCATTGCATATCTAAGGGATAAATTACTTAATTTATCTAATTTCCCCGAAGAATACGTCCAGATGAAATGTATTAATGTCCTTCAGAGTTCGACCATTATAGAAATTTTATGTTGTATATTGACGAAAAGGCATAAGGTCAACTGCTTGAACAATCCTTATCGTTCGCTATTATTTGGATCGCTGAGATCACTTTCAATGGAGGCAAAATACATATTTGTTTTTAGGCGCGTTTCGCCTCCGACGTGAGCGCTTATTGCCGTCGGTCTGTCCGTCTGTCCTCTGTCCGCATGTTCGTTCTTGACTTCTACCGAACGGACTTTCATTAAATTTTATATTAAGAACTTACAGTCAAAGATAATAAGAAAATCGCCAAAATGAGTCACGTAAGCCAATCAGAGGTAACAATTTACTGGTGACAAAAAATCAACTTTCCGTCATATCTCGTAAAGTATTGCTCATATCAAAATATTTTTCAAATAAAACTTATAGAACTAGTAAAGAAGACTTTAATTTTCTATACATTTCTATCGTAGGAGTGGCCGTTATCAAGAAAATCAAACCAGAATGTCTTAATTCGAGTTGAACAGAAATTTTCTTGCATGGTTACTTCTTCATTGTTGCTAACATAAACAATCTCACAAAAATACGTTTAATATACTTACGTGTGCATGCATTATTATTAAATAGGAAGAAAATGGATTATTTATGATGAAGAAAAAACTTTAAAACGGTATTTCTCTTATGTACAGGTATATTATTTCTTTCTAATACTCCATTGCACGAGACGTGCCCATTTGTGATACGCTGTACGCTTTCCTAACTTGGTAAATGTGTTCGCGGATTCGAATTCCTCCGTGTAAATGGATATTAGAACTTGTTGTCTCTACCTTTACATCAGTTCATCGAAATATCTCAAGGTATTTTTATAGACTTACGAAGAGAAGTGCACGTTGAATTTCAACGTATTTAATGAATCTAAAACTTCGACCGTGCATCATGTAAAATCGCAAGAATACACAGTTTTAACCTTCGAATAAACCAAACATGAAGAAAACCGCTCCACATTTACCTACTTACAGTTAGATGAATGAAGGACGAAAATCTTGCACTGTGAAAAATCGAAAATTACATGTAAATTTATGGGAAAAGAATTACTGAATTAAGCTCTCCCTCCCCCGAACATTTTTATCGCGATATAGCTTATGTTACCCGCAGGTTAAATTATATACCTATGCGAAGTTTCGTGGCGATATCTTCAAAATGAAAACTGTAAGTAAAACCAGTAAGAACACAATAATCAACAGAAAATGGATGAACAGAGGAACAAACAAAATTAATTAATTTAACGAAAGGCAAAAAAGGTAAACAGAGAACGTTTAAAGACCACGGGATGAATATTCTTCTCCGACTGTTAGCTCGATTAACTCATTCATGAGTTCTGTTACATGAAAATTGTTTATATCAACAATACTTTGGAAACAATGAAACGATTTATCCAATCACAACTTGTGGAAAATATAGTCTAATTATTTAATTGCTTATGTAGTTTTTAAAAAGCTTGCTTTGGAGAACTGTACGTCACACGAAAATATTATTAGAAACAGTATATTAGTAATATTTCAGTTAAAATCAACATATATTAGGTGTTCATGTAAACAAAGCATATTCGCAGACAGTAATTGAAAAATGATTTTACGTTAAAATTTTTCCCATATAAATGCATAGAACTCTCAACTTCGGCGACAATAGGAGTTGTCATGGTAGCTTATAATTGGTATTGTCATAAAACTGATAAAATCACGTATTTTTCTGATTCTAAATGCATCTTTATGCTAATTCGATCAGGATTCGGGTTCTGTCTTCAATAAAAATAAACTTTGTTCTTTTCTTCATAGAACCATTTAAGTCTCAAGTTCGTACCACGTTCCTAAGTAATTTTAAAATGCAAATGAAGTATAAGCTGCACTCATCCCTATGTTATTCAAATGGAGAAAATGAAAAAAGAAAATATATTTTAAAATGAGAAAGGTTAAACAAATCGGTATACTTAACTCTATTGCGATTAAAATGACACCTTCCCCCTGTTTCTACGTTCTGTAGTTGCTGAGTTATAAAAAGCATACATACATGCATGCATGCGTGCAACCACTTTACTTTTGGAAGGACAGTCCTTTTTTTTTACTAATAATATATGGATGAATATTCATTATTCAACTGAATAATTTAACTATGCATTGTCTATTCGTCCATTATGAATTCTGATGGATCATTGCAGTGAATAAACACTAATGTTGGTGCAAAAGATTTTATCGCAATCTGAATTCAAAATGAACATACACGTTAATTCGCAAATACGTAAAAGTGAAAAAAAAGCAAAAAATAATGTTATGGTAGGCAGAAATGTTTGTTGACACGCATTAGAGTGACAATCGGAATGCGGGTATTGTTATCGTGGAATATAAGGCAGAAGGAAGAAGCTATTCACCGACTTTTCCATTAATCACGATATGCCGTGTTAAATCATGGCGAACTCGCTTCGTGGAACGTTACACGTGAATTGTTGCGCACCGTCGTCGATATCAACTGTTTTGCGTTGCGGTGGCAAAGTGCGGTTAGTATTTTCATATGTTGACAGGACGGTGGATTTGAAAAACACGAAAAAAATCCGTAATTCTTTTGTTATTCCAAATATCATCATCAGCCATTTTAATTCCATTGCAGGATGAATTCTTCTCTAAACTCCTCCAGTTTTCTCTGTGGCCAACTTCATAATCTCCCTGCCCCATAGTATAAAATTGATCATATGTGTTTGTTTGCTTCACCAGAAAAGCCCGTAAAGGGAATAAAAATCGAACAAAAGATTGTTCGTATTAAACCAGCATTCCGATTCATTATTTTTTTAAATGATAGGTAGTATATTAAAAATGTGCAACATACAAAATAATTCGAATTAAAGCTAAGATTTCCGAATTAAATTCTTACGTAACTTTTACATATTAGTTAATTGCAAATTAATTTTTGCTGCGCGTAAATCAGAACATTTTAAACTTAATGTTGCATTTCTGTCGCGAAGCTTCTGAATCCGTGCCTGCGTAAGATCAAAGAAACAAAGTTGTTAATTTTTTACAATACGCAAAAGTTGCGCAATATTATCACTAAACTACATACCTAGTAGTGAGTAAATTTCATAAAGTTTTAATACTTTCGAAAAGAGAATTCAAAAAGTTTCGTTTGAATGGAATAAATGAAGTTGCGA
Organism: Uropetala carovei; assembly: GCA_036926305.1. Classification (NCBI taxonomy): domain Eukaryota; kingdom Metazoa; phylum Arthropoda; class Insecta; order Odonata; family Petaluridae; genus Uropetala; species Uropetala carovei. The sequence goes on from JAXCHB010000198.1 coordinate 4,205,069, forward strand.
CATTTGATAGCGTAATTTGGAAAGATATGAATAACATGGTGGAGTTCCTCTTTCCTTTCAGCAATTCAAAAACTAACATTTCGAGGACCACGCTTGCAGAACGAGGCGAGTTCTTTATTTTTCTTACCGTTCAACACCATTGGAAGGTTTTTTAGGGTCGCGATATCGGATACGGAGTGAAAATAATTCTTTTTTTTATAATCTCATTTCAAAAGAGTAAAAGAGGAAAGGAAATCGTGAATTATATTCTGTTTACATTTTACACTTATCGCTAAGCATACAATGCGAAGTCTCTGGAGTCCTTCTTCCTTCTGGTTCTCTTTCAATATTACATTTGCTTCTCTCTCTCTCTCTCTCGTTTCATTTTCCTTTGTTTTCCGAGAAAGCTTTAACTGCTTTCATGGGGATCACTTCACTTCCCGAATATTTGAGCGGTATAGTTCCATGAAAGCGACTTCCGAAATTAATACGGCCAGAGCCGGGATACCAGATCGACGCACTTTTTCCATTACTTGTATAGCAATGTGTTCTCATATGCTCATATTCGAAACACATTTACCGTGACTACCTGGCTTGGGTTCAGTCCGCCATCATTGCGCATATACATATATTTTTATTTTGATCTTTACGCAAAAGTGTCCTTTTCCTAAAACAAAGGTGTCGCTCGATTTAATCAAAGATACATAAATATTTCGGACCTCTAGAAGAAGATGGAATCCGAAGATCATTGACCGATACTAACAGGAAGGTCTTTATAATCTATTTATTTCAATAGCAGATTCATACGGACAATATCTAAAAAAAATCGGTACAACATACATTGTACAAACTTTCTCATATATGGTACTAATGCGTCGTTTAGTTATTTTTAGAAAATGAAAATCGTATGAGCCTGTTTTTAGAAAATCCAGTTTTTGTTAAAGTTGCCCAAGAATAAACTATCCTTATATTCACTCATTGAGAAAAATGAAATAGGTAGTATTATTGTAGATGTATACTCAAGTAACCGTACGAATTTTGATCAAAATCGTTAGAGCCGTTTTTGAGAAAATCGAATTATTGTTGCCTAGAATAAACTAGCCTTATATTCATTTTTTTGAGAAATGTGAACTATACAGTATTATTGAAGACATAAACTCAAGTAACTGTACGAAATTTGATCAAAATCTTTAAAGCCGTTTTTGAGAAAATCAAATTATTGTTAAAAATGCGTAGAATAAACTACTCTTAATTATTGAGCAATGTCAACCATTTTATGTATACTCTGCTCAGTATGATAAAATGCCTAAGTACGAGATTTCATTCATTTTCGCTCTACCGTCTATCCTCCAGAGCCAATGACAGACGGGCAGACAGACGGACAGACGGACAGACAGACAGACGGCATTGCGAAAACCACTTTTTCGGATTCAGCGACACCTAAAACGTATATTTCCGTAAAAATCTCGAGGTCGAATTTTTTCGCGAAAACAATACTTTCTCGATACTTCGTATGAGAAAGTAAAAAGTGTATAAAATGCGCATGCAGGCGAGTTTCATGCAATGCTTTGTCTAACAATAAATATATAAGTGGCCTGGCAAGAACTGTTCAAACCTTTGTTTTGTGAATGCTAAGATAAAAATTAGCCCTAAAACTGCAATGCGCTGTTACTTTTTATTTAAAAGTTGAATTGCTCTATAAATATGTGATATCAATAGAATTTTATGATATTTTCAAATTAATTTATATAAATTAAAGTTGGAAATAGTGTTTTTCTGCAGTTTTTTTTGGATAAAAAATGGAAGAAAACCGAATGGGTTGAGTAATCCATTGCATACATCGCATACCACAGAGGAGTGGCGCTCCCTTCTTTTGTCCTCCTCATACTCAATCACTCCTGAGGTCATTTTGTCCTGTCAGTCTTTCGACTCCAAATACCTTTTTGGACTTCTCTTCCTCTTTCATATCAATCTCTCTCTCTTTATATATATATATATATATATATATAATGCTTGTATGTTCTTCTATTTGTTTACTTTCAGGTTCTTTTCTGTAAAATGGCGTGAAGCTGTACATATATAATCATTATTATTATTATTTATTCTCCTTTGTAACAGTTTACGTAGGATTAAATGTAAGAAGGGACTATGTACATTCAATTTCGCCCTTAATAAAGTCGTTTGTCTGTCTGTCTGCCTGCCTTTTCTTTTCCGTCCACCTCTCGTTGCCTTTAACCTCTCGCCACCTCATACTCGATCTCACAGACTGGTCACGTATCTGGGACCATTATTTCGTCATTGGCGAGGGACCTTATTTCCCTTTCCAGTTGGACTCAATCCTTTTCTTTTGGCTTATTCGCTGGGTCAAGGACGATTGACGATGTGATGTTTTACGTTCGCTCCTCTAATTCTTTAATGGATTATCACGAAAATCAGTTTAAATTATGCCTTATTATCTTGTTGTCAGGCCGGAGCCGCGTCCAACTTCTCCTAATCTCTTAACCGCTCTTCCATTCGCCAACATTCAATCCTGGTTCCAATCCACGTAAATTCGCAAAATTCGATGATGTATCCCGTTTAATCGTTCTAATTTTCGAAATAAATGGCACTTTTTATGGGGAATTTCATCATATTTACAAATGCACGCATAGATATTCTGACATGGTTAACTAATGAAATAAGGCAATATTTCACATGAGCTAAACTTCAGATGGAAAGAAACAAATTATCCGTTTGTTTTATTGTTACATGAAATGCATATAATGAAAACGGCAACAGCATTGCAAATGGAAATCCCACAACACGAATCCTAATTAACAGGCGTCAAAAATAAATGATTTATCAATATTTCGGTCACAAATGGCTGTAAAAGTATATCAGAAAATGTCCCAATATATAACACATTAACGGTGGTTTTCATTTTCAAATGCATTACTTTGACCTGAGGTAAGCTTCGTATTAAAATACATTTGCCTCGAGTGGCAATAAATGACTGGACAGACACACGCGAAATAATTTAACATTCCATTCATGTAATATATATATATATATATATATATAAGAGAGAGAGAGAGAGAGAGAGAGAGGGAGAGGGAGAGGGAGAGAGAGAGAGAGAGAGGGAGAGGGAGAGGGAGAGAGAGGGGAGGAGAGGGGGAGAGGGGGGGAGAGAGGGGGGGGAGAGGGGGGAGAGGGAGGGAGAGGGGAGGAGAGGGGAGGAGAAAGGGGAGGGAGAGAGGGAAGAGAGCGGAGGAAGAGGGGGGGGAGAGAGATTATGTTTTAGCGAGCGTTTGAGGCGAATTTTTCATTAAGAATAAAATTTTTAATTGACAGAAAATTCCCGGAACGTAAATTAAATGAACATAATGTAAACTTTAAAGAATTTTAAATTCATCATCTTTCTTCCAACTTGCAATTATAGATACTATCGAATATCTTAAATCCGCACTTAGGACAGATGCTCAGGAAGAATTGAGCTATTCTCTGAGGAACGACAAAAACTGCTTCGTCTTCGACATTAAAGAGGAAATGACATTATTATTATTATTATATAACTAGTGTAATGTCCGTCAAAAATGACGGAAGGAAGGATACGATCGTTCAAACTATTTAGGGAGATCATATTAACATCAGAAACAACAACTGTCTTGAAAATCATTTCCCCCTCCCTCTCTCTCCCCTCTCCCCATTTCTCCCCCCTCCCTTTCCGCCCCTCTCCCTCCCCCCCTCTGTCTCGTATCAAAAGAATTCAAAGCACGTTTATACCCATAAGGATTGAAATAATAATATAGTATCGAGGTCTAACAATGGAATTGGTAAGCAAGGTAACATCCCGTTAAAAATGGCAAGATTTCCTCAAACTGTGTGAATTAAACGTTTAAATTGAGCGATTTCGAACTGTAGGCGGGAAAAATATGAATAAGAAACTTTATAATGTTTTCTTCAAATGGTTTATATCCGAAGATTGTAGGTCAGTTCTTTCTAATTTTAATCTAAAAAAGAATGAAAGCATGCACGTCGAAATATCAATTTTTACGTGTTACCTTATGGGAAATGGAAATTATCCCCTGGAGTCGAACCCGGGTCTTTGATCTCGAGTTCGGTACATTTAAGCATTTTTTATTATATCATAGTGCTATCTTGAAAATTTCATCAAATTCGGTTCAGCTTCTAAAAGCATTAGGTACACACAACGTTTGCTAAGGCTTTTATTTAAATGATGATGATAGGATCTGATATATCTTCATTGAGAGAGTTAACGCATTGTGATAATAAGGTTAAAAATAAAACTGAAGCACCTGTAGGTATCAGACATATTTAAAGAAAAAAATTAATAACGCCTTTCAAGGTCGGAAGCTACGTGAAGTGCGTTCATGCTTCTCCTCACACAAAACTTTCTCTCTTTCGTCGGTGATGCTGCAATTCGCGCAATCGCCCATTTCACCAATTTTTCTTTAAGCCTACGAATGCCTTCCGCAGTCCATAGCGACAACAACATTATGACGTCATCGTACCGATCGTAAGAAGTAAAAAAAAAGTTCCTTGGTTACACTCTCACCTTCACTTCACTTTCTTCCTCTTTTCCTTCGTCTCATAAAAATCTCTTCCTCTCTCTCTCTCTCATTCTATGGCCAACTAATCTCTTCCTTTTTGTTCTCTCCTCCCATTTGGAACAACCTGTGCGTTGCATCAGACACACTCACCCATCCCCCATTTCCTCCCCCTCCTTTCCTTTCTCCCCTCCGTCGCCATTTCCAAGAGTCGGGTCGCATAAACTCTCTTTATGATCCCGCTCAAGTCGTCAGAGCTCGCGCACGTGTGTGCGCGTACAAGAGGTCGGAAGGAGGCCTCTGTCCTCTTTGATATATATATGGGTCTAAGGAGAAAGCGGGAGGAAAAGCATACAAATGGGCAAAAAAGACACAGAGAGAGAGAGAATAATAAAATAATTTCCGGAGTTGCGCGCCCTCGAACGCGGTTTCCTTCGAAGGCACATTCGAGAGAAACGAAAAAATTAAAACGATTGTTATATAGTGAAACTTGCGACCACTTTAAATGTATCTTTTGGCGTTCCCCTTGACGTTTGTATTAAAGTCAAAACGGCGCAAAAATTCTTTTGTGAACGTAAAGAGAGGTTTCTGCGAGAATAAAAATAATGCGACGTGGTTTCCATATTTTCTCGAAAGGAAGATACCGGTCACCGCCTCTCCTTTTTTCGGATGGTTTTTTGCGGTTTTTATGCGCCAAAAGCTACGACTCATTCACACGAATAAAACTTGACCGCTTTATAAACTTAGTTTATGGGCATTGAATTTGAAAAACATTATTTTTCATATTACTTTCTTATATGCGAAGTATATTGAGGAAGTGTTGTTATCGCGAAAAAATTCGACCTCGAGATTTTTACGGAAATATACGTTTTACGTGTAGATGAAAAGTGGTTTTCGCAATGCCGTCTGTCTGTCTGCATGTTACTGGCTCTAGAGCCTAAATGGTAGAGCAAAAATGAATGAATTCTCTTACATAGGCATTTTATCATACAGAGTATATGAAGAAATGGTTGACATTGCTCAATAATTAAGGGGTTTATTCTACGCAATTTTAACAACAATTTCATTTTCTCAAAAACGGCTTTAACGACTTTATAATTAAAAAAGGTCGGAGACTACGGCGAGATAAATCAATTAAATTAAAACATGAATACTCCTTAACCGTACAAAGTGAGAATATTTAGAGACAAAATAAACAATAAAAAAGGGTTAAATAAAAAAACAAACAGGTAAGGAAGGAATCAATGAAAAGAAAAACAAAAGTAACACTTACAGGTTTTACGGGGAAGAAAACCTCGCAGGTGTCACCCGTTCATGCACTCATATCCTTCCCCAAAGGAAAAAAAAACTTTTTTCCTCAGGAGAACAATCACTCAAACACGCACTCAAACAACAAAAGAAAATAAAAGAACGGAAAACCTACGTAGTACACATTCACTCCTAAATAAACCAATGTTTTAGAAAACACATTTATACACACACTCTCGCAAAACCGGGAAACTCTAAATATTCAAGGGACACTAATACGTATTTCGGACGCGATGCGGCCATCATCACAGGGAGATGTGGAATGAAGGCTAATTTAAATATAACGACTTTGATAAAATTTCCTACAGTTACTTGAGTTTACGTCTTCAATAATACTATATGGTTCGTATTTCTCAAAAAATGAATATAAGGCTAGTTTATTCTAGGCAACTTTAACAATAAATTGATTTTCTCAAAAACGCCTTTAACGATGTTTATCAAATTTCGTACAGTTACTTGAGTATACTTCTGCAATAATATTTCATTTTTCTCGTTGAGTGAACATAAGGCTAGTTTATTCTTGGTCAACTTTAACATAAATAGGATTTTCTAAAAACCGGCTTATACGATTTTTAGTTTCTAAAGATGACTGAACGACACATTAATACATGAGAAAGTTTGTACAATGTATGCTGTAACGATTTTTTTCTAATGATTGAAGCCTTTGTAAAGGGCAATTTAAAAAATCGGTACAACATACATTGTACAAACCTTCTCAAATATTAATGCGTCGTTTTGTTATCTTTAGAAAATGAAAATCGTATGAGCCTGTTTTTAGAAAATCCAATTTTTGTTAAAGTTGCCCAAGAATAAACTATCCTTATATTCATTTTTTTAGAAAATTATGAACTATGTAGTATTATTGAAGAAGTAAACTCAAGTAACTGTATGAAATTTGATAAAAATCGTTATAACCGTTTTTGAGAAAATCATATTGTTGTTAAAAATGCGTAGAATAAACTTCCCTTAATTGTTGAGTATTATCAATCATTTCTTCAAAGGCTCTGATCAGTATGATAAAATGCCTAAGTACGATATTTCATTCATTTTTGCTCTACCGTTTAGGCTCTAGAACCAGTAACAGACACACGGCATTCGAAAACCACTTTTTCGGATTCAGCGGCACCTAAAACGTATATTTCCTTAAAAATATCGAGGTTGAATTTTTTCGCGATAACTATACTTTCTCAATATACTTCGTATATGAGAAAGTAAAAAACATTAACTAAATTCGCATTTTATTGGCAAAATCTTGGTAAATTCAGACGTTATCTACACTTAAAATAAGCCACAAAGATGGGAACTAAATTATATACGGGGGATCCACTCTTAACGTCATTTCACATTGTCTTGATATGGTTTAAAAAAGTATTGTACTTCGTATGAGAAGGACGTAAAACCCAACCCTTCCTTAGCGAGTCACAACTTGTGCTGACGAGGGTATCATCCCGAAAGCTCAAACGTCTACAAATGTGTCTCTCTCCGACATTCCAGCGGCTCTCGTTCCGGTAAGTGCCCACTGGGTTTCCTTCAACACCTAGTTGCCCTAAATATCTTTATTTACCTTTCCTCTTCCATAAGTATATAAATATTACCCGGTAAACATACCTTAAAAACAGTCATTTACCACGCGAGATGAGAAAGGTAATGAGTGTGGCAACGAAGAGACACCAAAAAGCATCGAAGAGGCATTGTTATTAAAATGTGTTGCATTTAAAAAATCGCCTCAATGAGAAAGCTATTTATTAATGGAGAGAGAGAAAGTGCGTGTCGTTTTTATCTCGTAATATTGCTTCTCTTGTTTATTTTCCTCTTTCCTTTCTGCCTCTCCCTTCCTAATCCATCAAGGTCACTGCTACACCGCGATATATATATATATATATAGTGTGTGTGTGTGTGTGTGTGTGGCCGCTCTCGGAAGGCCATTGTCCCGACCAAATCCCTGAATCCTTGGGCATCAGTCTCAGACCCGCAGCCGTCCGTTTGCTTCCTTCCATTTCCCGGATCGCTATCTAAAACAAACCATCTCTCTCTCTCTCTCCCCCCTCCCCCCTCCCCTCTCCCCCCTCCCTCTTCTCCTACGTCATCTTTCGATATCACCTCCAACCCAACCACGGTCGTGTTATCGCGGCATCTGCGCGTGCGAAACCCTATCACGGCCAAAGTGGATTTCAAAGCCGTTTTTTTAAAAAAACCAGGCTGACCTTAATTGCCGCTCATAATTGCGAAACCCTTATGCCGTAATGGCTTCTACAAAATTAATTTTATGCTTGTCAAATGTCATCAATTTATGACGAGGGAAAAGTTGGTAATTATTAGATTTTCAAAGGAAAGCATTACTGGACGCTTTGATTACATTAAATTACAAAATATACCAGGCAACGAATTTATAGTATATGTTATAACTAGAAAGCAAAAATTAACATTAGTGTTCTTCGATATCAATTGGCATTTTATAAAACAGGAAAATAAGCATTAATGACCATTTACATACATTCAGGAATTAAAAAACGAGTTAATGGAACTGTTTTAGGGCATCATTTTTACTTTCTCATATACGAAGTATATTGAGAAAATATTGATATAGCGAAAAAATTCGATCTCGAGTTTTTTTACGGAAGTATGCGTTTCAGTCCGAAAAAGTGGTTTTCGCAATGCCGTCTGTCTGTCTGTCCGTCTCTGTCTGTTCGCGGATCTAGAGCCTAAACGGTAGAACGAAAATGAATGTAATCTCGTGCTTAGGCATTTTATCATACAGAGTAGAAGCTATGAAGAAACGGTTGACATTGCGTAATAATTAAGGAAGGTTTATTCTACGCATTTTTAACAACAATTTGATTTTCTCAAACACGGCTACAACGATTTTGATCAAATTTCGTAAAATTACTTGAGTTTACGTCTTCAATAATACCAAATAGTTCTTATTTCTCAAAAAATGATTATAAGACTAGTTTATTCTAGGCAACTTTAACAATAATTTGACTTTCTCAAAAACGGCTTCAACGTTTTTGAAAAAATTTCGTACGGTTACTTGAATTTACGTCTTCAATAATACTACATTTCTCAAGAAATGAGTATTAGGATACTTTATTCTACGCATCTTTAACAACGTGATTTTCTTAGAAACGGCTATAGTAACGATTTTGATCAAATTTCGAACAGTTACTTGAATTTACCTATGAAATAATACTACATCTTAAAATATAAAAGGCTAAATCTCTTGGTCATCATTTTTTGCGTAACGCTAAATATCGCGACATATCTCGGCCGTTTCTTCAGCCAGTCCAGCCAAATTCGGTAGGATTGCTATGAATACATTCAAAAAGCGAATTCTATAAAATTTTTTTTAAAAAGTCCCGGGTTCGACGCCAGGAGAATGTTTTACATTCCACATGAATCTCATATCTCGGCCAATAAGTTTACACGCTAAAATTTAATTTTCAACGTGCAAAGTTTTACTCTTTTGGAAATTAAATTAGAAAGAATTGACCTACGACCTTCAAATTAGGGCCATTTTAAAGGAAAATAAACGGATCGTTTAATTTTGTTCGTCTTTTCTCACCTAAAGGTAAAACTTTAGAAAATTTTACGTTTAAATACGCCGATGTAAGAAAAATTGTTCATTTTCATCAAAGATCGCCTTGGAAACGGGCATTGTTGTTTCAAGCCATATATGCTCATATAAACCTATATTCATATACGTAAATTGGATGGATAAATGCGGTAAATTACGTATTTTAAAACATGCTAATGTCTGAAATAATTCGACTATATTTTAACGTGCCTTCGTTGTCTTATTTAAGACTTTCTGCATATTAAAGGCAGTTGCTTGCGCTGTGCCTTCGCATTATCTGAATAGAACAGATATTACGAATTACATTTGCCAGATGCAGTTTTTTCACATGGACAGCTGTATGTAGTCATAACTAGAACACGTGACAAACATAATGTGAAATTTTGGGTTAAGGATAAAGATAATCAAGGGCAATTGCTGTTAAACGAAAGAGTATTTACAAGGAACGTCGTTATAAATAATATTATTGAGGTAAAAGACTGTTTTCCTCTTAATTTTTTGAAACTATTCCTTTGTTTTCATTTGTAGCCCTTTCTAATCTTATTCAAATATTATAATTTTATCATTTGTTTGTTGGTTTTATTTTTATATTGTTTGTTTTCAAATGCCGTTTTAAACGGGCTCATTCGTCTAGTATTTGATATTTCTCTAAGAATGAATATAAGGCTAGTTTATTCTTCAACAACTTTAATAACAATTGGATTTTCGAAAAAACGGATAATACGATTTTCATCAAAGTTCGTATAGTTATTTAATTTAATGTTTATAACGATTCTACATAGTTCATGTTTTTAAAAGATAATTAACGGCGCATTAGTATATGAGAAATTTTGTGCCATTTATGTTGTACCGATTATTTTTTCCATTCTGCATATCGAGGAATCTAGGTGAGATAAATCGACTGCATTGTAAATAAAATGGCAACTGCGCTTTAGCTGTGTTATTTGACGAGTTTTGAAAGGATCCCAACCATAAAGTGGGTACTTTTATGTGCTCACAACTCGATACAATAAGACACGATTTCTAATGTACGTATTCTTAAGCTAATAATAACACGAAAAGTTCTACTTAAGCGATGTTGTTAGCCATGTTGTAATGGTTAGGCAAAATTTCATTTCTAGAATGATGTGAAAATGCTCGCTCATCCATTTTCGTTTGTTTTGTCATCTATTCGTCTACTCATACGTCATTACCGCTCGACAAATTTCGATAGAATTTGTTTTTGCAGCTCTTAATAAAAACAGAAGATAACAGCGACATGTATCAAATCACTCTTTATCAGGGCTGACATTTTAACGGGAATAAACGTAATCATTTTTGCTTTACACGTAAAATATTCATAAGAGAAAAACTTTTTAAAAGTTATTAGGCGAAAACAGAAACATTTCTAGTTACATCTGTTTTATATGGGATGTACAGTTTTTGCGAAAATCGAAAACAGAAATTTTCTATCGAATATCTGCATAGCATAAACGCGTTCAATTCAGCGTTTTCTATTTGGGTAAAAGGCAAAGGTGGAGTAGTACCTAAGCGTTTCAAATCGCTGGATCAGGACGTCACATTTTCTGTAATGTATTAAAATACGCCGTGAGAACGGCATTATGTACTAGGTCACATCACTCAATCAGGGCTGCCACATTACCGGATAGAAAATTTGAGATTCCAAATCCGTAGCCCTTCGGAAATACCCCGATGACGAAAGAGTCACTTTAAAATCATACACAGAAATATTACGTTAAAATTTCTTCCTTATAAATGCATACGACTGACAACTTCGGCGACAATGGGAGTTGTCATGGTAGCTTATAATGGGTATTGTAATAAAACTGATAAAATCACGTATTTTATTGATTCTAACTGCATTTGTATGCTAATTCGATCAGGATTCGGATTCTGTCTTCAATAAAAATAAACTCTGTTCTTTTCTTCTTAGAACCATTCAAGTCTCAAGTTCGTACCATGTTTCTAAGTAATTTTAAAATTCAAATGAAAACTATACTGCACTCGTCCCTATTTTATTCAAATGAAGAAAGAAAATATTTTTTTACAATTAGACAGATCAATCAAATCGATATAAAAACTTACTATACCACCGTACTCCTTATTCCGGTTAAAATGTTACCTTTCTCTTGATTCTACGATCTGTAGTTTTCGAGTTTTAAATTTATGATACACACATTTCATTTTTATATATTACACGACGCACTTGGTCGATTCGTGAATGTGAATCTGATTTTTTTTCGGTTTTTCTCTGCCCCCCTCCCTCCCTCCCTCCACCCCTTGGATCCGCCACTGATTTCTATATGAGAAAGTTTGTACAATGTACATTATACCGATTTTTTCATTTTGTACAGCACTGAGCTCTTGGAAATCTGGACACTTTAATTTCTCTATTAAAAACAGTTTTTAATTACTTTTCGTTTTCCTAAGAATCCGCTAGGAACGAAAATTTCCCATACCATTATTTTCTTCTCATGCTCAAGGGCAGTCGAATTTACAGCCCTTGTGACCACAAGGGGAAACAAAAGAGAGGGATGGGGGAGGAAGGCGAAGGATGTAACAGGGGTTGGGAAAGAGCTCCTGGGAAGTGTAACGAAGCCCGATGCGGTGGAAATAAGAAAATCCAAGTGCCGCCTTTTATTATCGGTCGCCGGGGTAGGTAGAAGCTGGATGCTTGCACTGACACCGATTTTCGTGTTTGCAACTAAACTTTAGCCTCGGCATATTTTTCCGTATTCGATGGATATGAATATGTTGTTTTTTTTCAACGACAATGAGTTATGACTAGCGCTATTTGGGCGAATACGAGACCAACTCATTTGCCGCCCCCAGTGAGGTGCCGTCCTAAGGCGGCGCCTTACCTGCTTACCGCCTATAGACGGCCCTGGTGGTATCAATAAATAAGATATTTGCTACAATAAAGTGACGTTTGAATGGCGAAAATTCTCGCCATCTCTACGCAACGCGATAAATTTTTTTGCATGCCCAGTTTTTTCATGTTTTAAAATAATATCTAATATAATATTTACCTTTTTACACATTTCCAGGAGGGGGGGGGGGCAGCTGTCCACCCCCCTGCCGACGTCCATGGCGATAACAGTACTTTCTCAATATACTCTGTATATGAGAAAATAAAAAAACAAGCCGAATTCATAATACGCTTCTTGAGCTCACAGCTATAACTCGTTTGAACTTCATTTTGACCACGTGCATATAAATGCAAATTAGCCAGAACACTCTTCCACTTTAAAGGCACTTATAAAGCTATATATTTCGCTGGAGAGAATTACGCCGGGGCACGCTGAACGTGTAAACCCAAGAAAATCTCATAAAATGGAAGTTAAAAAACCTTCGCTGACGATAAAGCGTCGTTTAAGGACCTACCGACAATATTAGCACGGACGGCACCCCGAGTCACTCGTGCGGAATCGCTTTGGCTCGAAATGCAAAGCCATCGCCATCTATCGCTCACTTTGGACGACTCCTTCATCTCCTCGAGCCTTCTTTGCTGCCTTCTCTCTCTCTCTCTCTCTCTCTCTCTCTCTCTCTCTCTCTCTCTCTCTCTCTCTCTCTCTCTCTCTCTCTCTCTCTCTCTCTCTCTCTCTCTCTCTCTCTCTCTCTCTCTCTCTCTCTCTCTCTCTTTCTCTCGCTCTCTCTCTCCCTCTATCTCTCGCTCTCTCCATTCTTTCTTTAACCCTCTCGTCGTACTTATTTCTGCACATGTCAGTCGTAATTTTCTCTCTCTCTCTCTTTCTCTCTCTCTCTTCGTATTATTATGCCTTTCCCCAAATCTCTTCCTTCTACCCCTTTCAACCTTGTTTTTCCTTCCATTCTTCTCCTTCATCCTCTCTCTCTCTCCCCTCCATTTCCGTTTCCCGCTCTTCTCTCTCTCTCTCTTCTCCCCTCCTTCCTTCCACCTCTCTATCTTCCCCTCCACTCCCCCTCCTTTTCTTCCTCCCTTGTTCCCTCGCACGCTCATTTACTTCTTTCTCTCTGTGTCCCTTCCGAAGACAGCCGATTGGCTCCAAACCAAGAGCACCGAGTTTCGGATTCCCGTTCATAGGTTTTCCAAAGGGGGCACGAGAGGGAGGGGGGAGGGAGAGAGGGGGGAGAGGGAGGGAGGGAGAGGGAGGGAGGGAGAGGGAGGGATGGAGAGGGGGGGCGGGAAGGGTGGAAGGGGCGTTCCTCGCTTCGGCCTGGGTCGCCGTCGCAAGCCGAATAAGGAAGCGGATGAAGAGACGCCTGAAGGGAGGGAGGGCGTGAGAGAGGGGGGGGGAGGTGAAGGAGACGGGGGGGAGGTGAAGGAGAGGGGGGAGGGAGGAGAACCTGGCTAACTGACACGTCGACAAAATAAAAAAAATCTCATAAAAATAGAAAAGGAAAAAATAAGGATGCCTCGTCCTTCCCTACACTAATCACTGTCTCCTTCGAGATCATTAAACCTTCACAAAAAGTTGATTTACTATTTTTTTTGCGCTGCGCATATCATTATTCATGTTCTCCCCGTTCAACTACACCCCTCTCCCCCTTCCTTCCCGTCCCCTTTCCTTCTCCAACCCCCTTTAACGTCCAACCCTCTCATCCCCCACCCCCAACCTCCCTCTTTCACTCCCGTTAACCTCCGCTACTTGCTTACGCGCCGAGTTCTGTTCCGTGGGTCAGGCAAACTTTCGGATATATTTATGGGTTTTTAAGGATCGGAACTTCCTTTATCTTTCATCTTTTTTTCTGGATAGCTCTTTTTTACACTCTCGGGTTGCGTCTGTCGTGGACGCGCAGATCCTAAATCAACCCGGCAGATTGTAATTCAGTCGAAAGGAGACGTGGTACCATTAGATCCTCTTTAGGGTTTCGTCGATCTGCTAGCACATATCTTATAAATAATAACAAATATAGTGAGCATGCGTTGTTACGGGATGGAGATCGTTTTAAGTCATTCATTCGTTATTATTCGCCTCTGAAACTTTTAAGACCGAATATATCATCAGAAAACATGTCGCCGTTCACGATCGGTATTGATCAATGGGGTCAAGGTCGCGTAAATGCAGTTGCGAGGGTGAAGCAGAATAAAGAATTCTTGTTCGGATATTTTTCAAAGAATGCCGTAACTGCACCACACAGTATCAGGCTAGAATGTGCGATGAAAAGTCACCGATTTCAAAGTCAAACCCTTAATCTTCGAACAGAGGACGCGTCGAAATGTCGAAAATATATTTACATCCCCGCGACGACTCTCAATAGAATACGAAATAAGCTTCACGTTGCCATTAAATAAAGCCTAACCCGGCGGAAAGGAAAAAAACTTAAAAAAAAGAAAACATCGACAAAAAAAAATCAATAAACGCCGTCTCAGATCAACAAGGAAATACGCGGATGTGAATGATACACACACACACACACAGGAACGTAGTTGGAATGGGAAATGTGGAGGAACAATTCATTCAATTCTCCCCTACCACGCTTTTCTTCGGCATTTCGCCCGAGACGGAAATATCCCATTCCACCCTTTCTCTCTCCCCCCTCCCCTTCTTACCCCCTCCTCCCCCCACCCACCCTCTTTTCTCTTCTCCCTTCCATTATCTCCTCTCCCTTTTACCCTCTCCTACCCCTTCCACCCTCTCCTACTCCTTCCACCCTCTCCTCTCCCTTCCTCCCTCTTCCACCCCCACCCCCCCTTTCCGCCCCCTCCTTCCCTTTCCACCTCCAATCCTCCTCCGTGTTTTCCTTCACGGTGTATCATTCCTCTCTCCTCGATTTATTTCCCTCCGAGGCGAGGTCATCCCCTCCTCGGAGCCTCTCTCTCTCTCTCTCTCACCCCTTCAACCCCCCCCCTCTCCTTATTTTCTCCACTTTACGTGCCTCCGCATGCGCTCATTCCGCATCACTCTACGTCCTCTTCTTTCCCTCCCTCCTCCCCTCCCCTCTCTCCCTCCCTCCCCTCTCTCCCTCCCTCCCCTCCCTCCTCCCCTCCCCTCCCTCCCTCCCTCCCTCCCTCCACCTCCACACACCGCTATATCTCTCCCGCAGATAAACCTCTCTCGCTCGCTCTATCTCTCTGCCTATTTCATCTCCCTCTGATGCCCTCGCCTACGTTTCTGACCTTCAAATTCTTCCTCCTCCTCTAACTTCTCTTTCTCTCTCCCCCCGCACTCATACCTCTCTCTCTCTCTCTCATTCTCCTAATATCTCCACCCCTTTTCCTCTCTCTCTCTCTCTCTACATCTCTCGCTCTCTTGACTTCTTTTATTTGTGCAAACTTTCCTCTTTTTAAAATTTTTCTCGGCCCCTTCCTGAATATTTGTGCGCGCGGAAAAGAAAGAGATTTTTGCGCTTACACATTGCTTTATTACGCAAATAAGACCGAGAGTTTTTTATATATATATACAGCTTACTTTTGTTTTCCTATATGGAGAAGGTCTGTGTGTTTTCTTCACAATCTCGGGGATCTTAAAGGAGATTCACTTTTTAATGTTCATTTTTTTGGTAATTATAAATCCCGATGTCCTTCCAACTAGGGTTTCCAACTGTAAGACCTTCGCGACCCGGAGAATTTAATCTGAACCCCGCAGATTTTGGAGGAAAACCAGTTTTTTAAAAACTTTTTACGGGTTTTCTGTTATTTCCGAGTTGCTAATTAAAAGTATTCTAAATTACATCAATAACATTTATCAATTGAAATATTATCTATTTCGTAATGCATAAGTAGCGTAATTGCGTGCGTTATTCTCCCCTCTTTGCGAGATCAAAATGTATAAAAGTAATTATCTAGGAGAATATTTTTAAGGGGTTAAAATTTGTATTAGTTATATTTATTTAAAACTGTAAAAACAGCGATATTTATTCGAAATTTGAGGAAATGAGATCAACATTTTCCAAGCAAATGCTCGATTACTTTCGGTATGTTTGTGTAAGGAGAACCATTACAAAATTTGTAGTTCCACTACTGACCCTGACCCGAATAAACTGTTGTAAAACCCTGATCCCGGAGAAACGTTGCTTCACCCGGGGTCTCCGGGTCAAAATGACTCAGTTGGCAACCCTACTTCGAGCCCATTGCTTTTGACTCGTGGCTAAACTAGGAGAACCAGAATCAACAAAACGTGACTCATATTTTATCGGTAAATCACGTCCAAGGGGCATTAAGAGCAGACACATGATGTACTTGTCTTTAATTCTATACGCTACTATAATCAAACGAAATGCTCGGTATTCTATAAAAAATAATGAGGCTGTACTTTACATTTTGTACATTTTCATTTAATTAAGCCATAAATCTACCACGGTTATTGTGTTTTTCGTAGAATTAGATAATAATTTTAATTAACGGACGGAAAATCTAAATTTTATAAATCCCGAATTTTTCATTTTTATGTTTCACAAAATCGGCTAAAAAATCGGTACAACATACATTGTACAAGCTTTCTCATATAATAATGCGCCGTTTAGTTATCTTTAAAAAATGAAAATCGTAAAAACCTGTTCTTAGAAAATCCAATTTTTGTTAAAGTTGTCCAAGAACAAACTAGCCTTACAATTCTTTTTTGAGAAATATGAAGTATGTAGTATTATTTCAGACGTATTTCCAAGTAACGGTATGACATTTGATCAAAATCGATAGAGCCATTTCTGTGAAAATCAAATTATTGTTCAAGTTGTCTAGAATAAGATATCCTTATATTAATTTTTTGAGAAATATGAACTATTTGGTATTATTGAAGACGTAAACTCAAGTAACTGTACGAAATTTGATCAAAATCTTTATAGCCGTTTTTGAGAAAATCAAATAGTTGTTAAAATGCGTAGAATAAACTTCCCTTAATTATTGAGCAATGTCAACCATTTCTTCACATACTCTGATATGTATGACGAAATGCCTAAATACGAGATTTCATTCATTTTCCCTTTACCGTTTAGGCTCTAGAGGCAGTAAAAGACAGACAGGCGGCATTGCGAAAACCACTTTTTCGGACTCGGGTACACCTAAAACGTAAATTTCCGCCAAAATCTCGAGGTCGGATTTTTTCGCGATTACAATACTTTCTCAATATACTTCTTATATGAGGAAGTAAAAGGGATGAAAATATATAAAAATCGCACAAAAATCCCTATTAAACTGATATAACCCAAAGGAATCTCTTCCTATTACGATCCTATCCCGCGAAGGAAGAACTATTCTCCGAGTATCATTTCCGCTTAGAGATTTCCAATTGCCTCCGACGGATCCTCGATTCTCTCCTCGCCGAATTCGTTTCGCTCCGAATCGAGCGGATATCCCAGTTGATTCTTCCGCCTCCGAGAATCGAGAGTATAAAAAGGAAGACTCGAGAATCCAGACGGTGGTCCAAAACTAACGCAGGAGAAATACAGAGACTGCACTCGTCGTCTTCAAGGTTTCATTTCTCTCCCGTCGTTAGGCAACGAGGGAATGGGATATAGCCGCCGTAGTCCCGGACTTTCGAGACGTTAGGAGATCGGCTGGTTTTGAAAACCCATTTGCATGTCGAAAGGGTTGAGAGCTCTTCCTCGAACCCTCATCGACTCTTGATTGGAACGATCTTATCTCTTCGCTATATAGAGAGGGAGAGAGAGGGAGTTGCACCTGTTGGCCCGCTTTGCTTGCGCTTAAACGAATTGCCTCCATTTCGCTCTCTCTCTCTCTCTTTCCCTCTCTCTCCCTCCCTCTCTCTCTTTCTATCGGTCCAAAAAAAATGTTTTTGTGAATAATCTCAGAATATTAAATACCTCATTTTGAAAGTCAAGAAAGAAATTTTGTTTTACTTTCTCATATACGAAGTATATTGAGAAAGTATTGTAATCGCGAAAAAATTCTAACGAGATTTTTTCGGAAATATACGTTTTAGGTGCAGTTGAATCCGAAAAAGTGGTTTTCGCAATGCCGTCTGTCTGTCTGCCCGTTACTGTCGCTAGAGCCTGAACGGTAGAGCGAAAATGAATGAAATCTCGTACTTAGGCACTTCATCATTCTTATCAGAGTATATGAAGAAATGGTTGACATTGCTCAATAATTAAGGAAAGTTTATTCTACGCATTTTTAACAACAATCTGATTTTCTCAAAAACGGCTACAACGATATTGATCAAATTTCGTACAGTTACTTGAGTTTACGTCTTCAATAATACTGTATAGTTCATATTTCTCAAAAAATTAATATAAGGCTAGTTTATTCTAGGCAACTTTAACAATAAATTGATTTTCTCAAAAACGCCTTTAACGATTTTGATCAAATTTCGTACAGTTACTTGAGTATACTTCTTCAATAATACTGCATATTTCATTTTTCTCAATGAATCAATATAAGGCTAGTTTACTCTTGGGCAACTTTAACAAAAATTGGATTTTCTAAAAACCGGCTGTTACGATTTTCATTTTCTAAAGATAATATATGAAAAAGTTTGTACAATGAATGTTGTACCGATTTTTTGCACTGTGATGCTTATTTTTTGTTGAAATGGGGAGTCAAATAAAGTGGTAGTCGTTAGATGAGATTTCGGTATAGTATACTTAGATTGCAGGGCCCTCTATAATATAGCGCTAGGGCCCGCAATAGATTTGCGTCAGGGGCCTAAGAATGTCTAAATCCTCCACTGGCCACTCTTTTACGCCTCCTATCTCGAAGAGTCTCTTATTCTCTTCATATCCCTCCCTTCCTCTCCCTCTCTCTCTCAATGCTTAAATTGCTTCAAGGGATGGACTCATCTTTTCCTCCGGATGATATCGTTACCTCTTTGAGGACTCGAGAAAGAGGTAAAGGGTAGAAAGGACGCGAAAGAGATGTGGGACCTCTTTCGAGAGAAAAAAGGATGGAGGCCTATACCTTAAAGGACCATGGAACTCAAAATTATTCTTTTGCTATTATTATTAAAAGAAGTTTGCTAAAAGCATATAAAGTCATGGCAACATCATATCAGAAAAATAATACTCAATGCACAAAAATTATATAAACAAACAGTTTTAGATATATATATATATTTATATATATATACACACACACACAATAGAACCTCATAAACCCGGCAACCTCGGGACCTAGCATTTTCCGGGTTTTTGAAAATGTCGGGTTTTTGAAAATTTATAAAAAATCCTTAAGTGATGTACATTTTTGGTAATTGATTATATAATTCAAATGATGAATAGCAATTAAAAGCGAACCCATTATCTATAAATACTATTGCCTATACATGCACTAAAATGAGGAATTATAAATGAACCATTGAAAAGTAAATAACGAACGTGAAATAAAGCGTATATCTAATACGCATTTACAACATTATTTTCATCACACATTATTCTGAGAATTTTTTTTAAACAGATCAGGCAAACAAGCTTGCTTCGTGCATTTTAATTTTTCCTTCGTAAGCTTATCTTGTATTCGATAAAAACACGTAATCTCTCGAAAATCAATGCAAGAGCGTTGTTCTAAAACAGATATTGTATATGTGACCAACTGTATACAGCGTTCTATTGAAGGTATGTACTTAACTATCTCTTGATCATCGTCACTTTCATTTTCTTCATCTTTTTCATGCTCAGGTTTCGAAATCATGTCCACTATTTCGACTATTTCACATCAGTTAGCTGAAGTACGACAGACGCATCATTGTCGATATCAACCCAGTTTTCACTCGTTTTGCTATTGCAAAAAATTTTCGCTTGCTGTATCAGCATTAGGCCTGAAATAGGTACACCTTCACTTCTTCGCTGACGAAACCACTAAAACATAACGTTATCTAGAATATTTACCTGGGACGTGTAGTGTTTTACGGCTGCACATAGCTTTAGGTCCTCTGCATAAAATTTCAATATTTCCGTTTCTTTCTTCTTTAAGTCATACACAGAGGAACTACCAATGCTATATTCTTCGCAAAGTCTCTGCACTGAAGTACCTTTTTCAAGTTTTCTTAGTAAGTCCACTTTTTTTTCAATCATGAGATTTTTCTGTTTACGTTTCGTAACACCACTTAGGGGTTGTATTCTTTTTTTGAAGTCATGTCAAAATAAAATTTAACAAAAGTACTAATTGCATTAACGAAAAACAATTGCTATCGCCACGAATCTAAACATGTGGTTCTAATGAGGTAAATGAAACAATGAAAATAGATAAGCGTTCATCATTTAAAATAATTTCTAGAGTATTAGGATTTTTTAAATATAACTTTCGAAAACATGCCGAGTTTTTGAGAATGCCGGGTTTATGAGGTTCTACTGTGTGTGTGTATATATATATATATATATGTATGTATGTATGTATGTATATATATATATATATATATATATATATATATGACATTTTAATGTAATATTTTCAGTTGAATTTTATGTTAAAGCTTATTCGCAATAACTAAATTAGTAAATCAAATAGATTTTTGTGGTCTTTTTCGCCTTATAAATTGCTATTTAATTCTACTTTGAGGATTTTCACGGTTTCTGGAAGTCCTAGGCTACATAAGACGTCAAGGGGCTTACAGTTAATTTAATCTCAGAAAAGAGATAATACCTGCTTCTAAAATTATCTTGTATTGCATTATGTTTACCGTCAAAAGAATATGTTGCCTGTACGGTATTTCCCAGTGAAATTTATGTTTTAAAGCAAATTTATTATTAATTAAAAATTCTATAAAAGATGACGTTTTTTTAATTTATCAGTTCGATTGAAACGTGATTAAGACTCAACTTTAGTATGTCCTCGAGATTCACGTGGATTACGTTCCCGAATGTCAAACAAAACGAGTGTTAAAACAAAACATCTTGTGATAAAAGAGAAGTGAGCTACTGCTACGGAAATATAGCTGAAGTTACACAGGTGACATGAATAAACATATAAATTTATAGACTAGTTATGAAAATAAATACATAGTAAAATATAGAATTGAGTAAAGTAAATATAAAAATGAATGACAAAAACTGAATTAGATAATTCGATTAAAACTACTTCGATGTACTGACGAGATTTTGTTGTTTCTTCCAATGCAGCACATAAAACGTCAAAGGATGAGAACAAAGATGTGTTCCTACGCCTGAAGCAAACGCCGATAAGAAAAAATGTTTTCCTTTTAAACATCTAATTAAATGCACGCATAGGCGGTAGATGTAATAACATTACTTACGCTAACACCGTTTTCACTAAAATGCACACTTTGTGGCACTCATGAGTATCGTGAGGAAAAACTACTTCATATCTAAAGCAAAGGCAAATGCAATCTGCCACGAGTTAAATCCGGGAATAAACAAGTTTGTAAGCGGAAAATGTTAAATCGCTTTGCAAAGTAACTTCTCGGGATTAATAAACAATACCACAAATGCTGAAGGCTTACTACGTTTTATTCTAATTGTTTTAATCACAAAAAATATATCTATATTCTCAATGGCTGTAACGTAAATCTAACGCTGCTTCGTAATAAAATAATTCGAAATGGCGGCAAAAAATTAAAATTAGAAAAAGCTAAATTTTTACACACTAAACATTTATGATTAATGTCTAATGAGAATAATTAAAGTAAAACTTTCGATGAACAATATAAAGATCACTTTTACTAATGTGTAAAGCATGGAATTGAAGCGTTAGCAATGTAATCGAATAAAAAAATTGTCCAGAGCAGAAACTGAATTATTTTTTGTTAATTCTCAACATTTTGCTGATTCTAAAAATATGAAGTGACGTGCGAAAATGATCGCGAAAAGTAATTACTCTTTTGGAACACATTCGTGTAAAATGACTGATAACATCTCCTGCATATTAAACGTAATCATTAAATTAAAATATGCGAAGTTCGATCGATGAATTAAAAGTTAGGATAAAATATGTTCGGCGCCGTATTCCAAAAATAATTTTTTTTGAGTTGGATAGAGTAATTCATATTCATGGTTCCCGGAAGATTATCTGTTCGTGTACAAACCCAACGGAACTTTCTTTCATTGGTATTCACACAAAGTTAATTATAGACAGGCACGATTAATGCAAAAGAATATTTTTTTTCGTTGAAATAATTTCACCTATGCGAACCAAATTTTTGGTTAAAAATCTTTTTATTTCAAGCGGTTGTTTAGAAATATCTACAACAGTAAATGATGCATTAAATAATAATTCTGCCATTTCTGCATCAAGCTAGAAAGTCCATTAAAATGGATGCTGATCGAATAAAGTAGTTCTTTTAAAAAAAAGGTTTATGAATTTTAATTTTTTGTGGTTTTTTGCAAGAACTTGAGATCTGATATCCAAAATTCTACGCGATGTTTTTCAAGGAACGTCTATATTAACTAGATACGTACGTACATAAATATAAGCTTTTCAGGTCTTCTAAATCTGCGCTCCCCACGTTTTTGTTTCAATATAAAGGATGTGGCAATGCAATTGCACTGCATTAAATGTCAGCTATTGCTTGAAGAAAAAAGTGAAAAATTATACAAGATGTATCTGAGAGGGTGATGTTTTCTAAGATTTGCAATGCATTGACAGAACTATGTGTCCAAAATATTGAACGCTGAGTCACAAAAAGTTACGCAAACTAGTTTTCTGAAAAGAATGACAACATTAAAATCAATTTTAAATATTTCACGCGGATATTCTCAAATGGCATATCGAACTTATTTCAGAATGATGAAATTGTATTAAATAGCATGAGTTATTTATGAAAGTACATATAGGTTTTCCTTGTGACGAATTCTGAATGCTGTAATCTTCCCCCTTTTGCATAACGCTACGTTAAAAAGTCAATTACTGTGTTTCATCGTTCCTGACAATAGTGTTATTTTATTATTTTACCTTAAACATATTGTATTGTAAATCTGTTTATAATTAACATTAACTGGCTATTCATCATCAAGAAATGAAGGCAAACTTCATACACCATCAATGAAAAAGTTTTTCGTATTTTAAATGGCAATTTCCAGCATAAAATTACAAATGTCTAAAAATTAACACTAATTTTTGCCGAAAATAACCTTATCTAGGGCATTTTTCATTCCACTATAACCCTAGACGACACGTGGAATAACCATTATCGTTTGCAGAGCGGACGGCTAGAGAGAATTGCATTGCGGAATGGACATCTTCGGGAGCCGTAAAAATGGAACCGAGAGACGGCAGCACCGGCGGTTGGAGTTTTTTTTGCAAAATCTCAGGGGGCAACTGGCGAAGGGGCTTCGCAATAACTTCGGGGGTCTAGTTAGAAGGAGGCATAAGCGGGATTTCGTCTATGGATGCGATGTGTGTAAAGCGAGAGATAGCAGACCGCCAATGATCTCCTCCGGGCAAACGGCTGCCTTTGGTAGGGGCGGGGCGCGCTCGCCTGGGAACCCTAGGGATCCTCCATTCCTCCTCCCTCTCCCTCTCTCGACCCGGCCGACAGCGTCGTCATTAGTACGATCACCGACCGACCGTGTCTCCAGCGTCTGCCTTCTGCCTTTTATCGCCAGTTTGCCTCACGCTATTATGGTGTCGCGTCCAAATTCTCTCCACCCCATCGCTCTTATCTGTCTATCCGCTATGCAAGTACTTGTGTTAAGAGAATTAATGAATCCGTCCGAGGGACGAAACAGGTACTACGTCCCTACGAAAGAAAGGAAGAGATACGAGGAATGCCCGGCGATTTACTGGGTCCTAATTTTTTAATTAAAAATTTCAGCGGTCTCCACTAGCAGTTTCTTCCGGAATACTATCTCGTAAAAACGATAAATTTCTATATGAATAATATACAGGGTAAATGTTTTAAATCTGGCAACATGATTTAGGATTTTCGCGGATTTAGGAATATAAAATCATGCAACCGGTGCGAAGCCTCTTTTAAATGAATGAGACAAACAAGAAATAAATACATAGGTAATGCGCTTAAAATGATAGAAAAAGGTAACACACTCTCGCATTCAAAATTTATAGCAATTGGCAGGAACTTTTTTCAGAAACATTGCGTGATTAAATCATCACCAGGAAAAGGAAAGGTAAAATTTAATACAAAAATTATTTATTTCAAAATGCATTAATAAATAATTGCATTTTAAAATTCCTGAGTAAGCCATAAAAATACTTTTCACTCATTACTAATAATGCGAACGTCGTTAAAACACGTCTTTCAAGATCGTGTCAAAACCAGAATTCGGACAAGAGAGCGTTCTTATTCAACGACGTGCTGTTTGAGTAATATTTTATTAGAATTTCGGACGATCGGATTTGAGACTAACGGCTTCTACGTATACTCGAACAAATTACCTGAACTGGCTCATTTATGACATTTTCTTATAATTGATTCTGCCACAAAGCGTGATAAAGCCAACGCCATACTTGGCTGTATCTATTCAGTTCTTGCAGCAAAAAATGCATACATGATTTTGAGTGGTTAGCCAGTCAGCGCATGGATAAGTGTTTTTCAAAAAGTTGCACTTATGTTGCCTTTAATGAAGGATACTGGAAAACAAGAATAATTTGAGGGTTTCTTGAACACACCATATTGACAAAAAATCTGATGTGGCAAACACATGAATTTCTCCATATTTGGGTATACGATATTTAAATTATTATATTTAAATTATTACGAATAGCATTATAAGGCAAAATTATTATTTCGTATCGTAAAAGAATACAGTCGTCCTTATTGCCGTAAATTATATTTTGAATATGTTTACGGAATTCACCGCTACATGGTTGTGGCGCTGTATACTGGGAATTTAGGAATAAGTTATATATCTCCGAAATGGATGGTTCTACGAAAATTTGTTTTAAACAAAACTTGGAAGGAATATTATTCTCTATAACTTTGGTCCTCACGAATATTACCAATAACGACGTTTTTAAGGGGATATTTGACGGAAACAGAAAAAACCGATTTTTTACAAATAATTCCTAAACAACAACTGCTATGGAAAATTGTTTCAAATAAAAGTTGTAGGAAATTTCATTATATATAAGTTTTGTATCGAGTTCTATATACAATATTGATTAAGAGAGAAATATCTCAAAAACCGAATCGGGTTTCGAATAAATCTAGACTTCCGGTTAACCGGTATTATCCACAAACCAATCAGCATAAATATGGCAAGTACTTTTCGAGTTAGAGCGCCACAATCACATACACACACACACACAGACATCATTCCGAAAATAGTCTAAACGTGTTCTATGGACCTCAAAACATGTATTTCCGTTGAAATATCGAAGTCAATTTTTTTCATGAAAACAATACTTTCTCTATACTACGTATATGGAGAAAGTAAAAAGGAACAAGTGAAAATCTAGATATGTATTTTCAGCCCGGAAAGAACATCATCGGGGTTAATTGTATGCGAAAACTTTAACGATCTACATGAAATACACACACACGCCAAGGTATAAACATCTTTTTCACGCGTGTGTGATTTGCGTCATTTGAATTCTGAAAACGCCGTCATTTATCGAAACGACGACACAAATCTGATTCTCTGAGAGATTTCAAGCGGATTTCATTCTGCGAGTGTGACTTTTTACGCTCTTAAGGAGAAAAATGGAAACATATCGTGTGCCTTTGCAAGGTTTCCGTGTTGATTTACGTGTTCGCTGTGATGACGGAAGGGGAGAAAGAATTCAGGAAAAATAGTTTCACAGTTCCCTCACTATCTTTCGCTCTCTGTCTCTCTCTCTCGCTCTCCAAACTGTTAACTAGAGAAGTCAAGCGGAACGGCATTTTCAATTCTGCACCACTTCCTGTGCACGGAACCCCAGTCTCCTTTATGTATCTTTAATGATCAACATAAGAGGGCGCTATACGGCGGAAAAACACACGCCGGCATTCACTGCTCTAGCTTTTCTTTTAAATTCTTTCGTAAATAGAAAAATGTATATCTCATAGCCCGTTAATAAACTTCGTAATACTATGCTTTTGACGCTTTCATGCGATGAAATCAAAACCAGAGAAGCAAAAATGAATTTATCGTAAAGATAATGCGATTGAAAAAATCGGTACAATTGTACAAACTTTCTCATATACTAATGCGTCGTTTAGTAACTTATATGAGCCAGTTTGTGGAAAATCCTATTTTTGTTACAGTTGCCCAAGAATAAACTAGCCTTATATTCATTAATTGAGAAAAATGAAATTTGTTGTATTATTGAAGACATAAACTCAAGTAACTGTACGAAATTTGATCAAAACCGTTGGAGCCGTTTTTGAGAAAATCGAATTACTGTTAAAGTTGCCTAGAATAAGCTAGCCTTATATTCATTTTTTGAGAAATATGAACTATACAGTATTATTGAAGACATAAACTCAAGTAACTGTACGAAATTTGATCAAAATCTTTAAAGCCGTTTCTGAGAAAAACAAATTGTTAAAAATGCGTAGAATAAACTACTTTTAATTATTGAGCAATGTGAACCATTTCTACGTATACTCTGCTCAGTATGATAAAATGCCTAAGTACGAGATTTCATTCATTTTCGTTCTACAGTTTAGGCTCTAGAGCCAGTAAAAGACAGACAGGCGGCATTGCGAAAACCACTTTTTCGGACTCGGGTGCCTACACTTAAAACGTATATTTTCGCCAAAATCTCGAGCTCGAATTTTTTCGCGATTACAATACTTTCTCAATATACTTCGTATATGAGAAAGTAAAAAACATATCGCGTTGAAATATACCTACCTTTATTATTTCGCTACCAGAAAGGTATCGCGAATGGAGAGCTCTATAAAACCTCTATACCCCTGCGTATAGCATCAAGTAAAAACATTCCCCGAAAATATCTTAGGGCGTTAAAATCGTAAGGCGCCAAAGAAGGATAGCTTGTTGCGTTGCTTACGCATCCGGACGCGAATGGCACCCAATGAAAAGCCATCCTACACCTCCGAACGCGTTCCTGCGTATCCACGATCCATTCTCCCGGGGCGATTTTTCTCGCAACGACGGGAGGAAGAGGGAGTAAGATGGAGAGAGAGAGAGAGAGGGAGGGAGGGAGGAAGTGGGAGAGGGGATAAGCGGGGAGAGGGAGGGAGAGGGGATTAGATGGGCATGGGAGGAAGCGGAAATCATCCTGGAGAATGGAGGAAACGAAAGGAGAAGGGTCCGGAGGGAAAGGCTCTCTCGGCCCAGTGGGTTGTTTGTGGAATGGAAATGAGGAAGGAATGCATATATTTATATATATATATATATAATATATATATATATATATATATATATATATATATATATATATATATATATATATATATATATAAATGACTTCGCCGTCGTCGTCGGTGGGGAACTCAGTAATGCTATTTTTAACAAACTTTCCGAGTAGCTAGAAGATTGACATTTGGTAGGAATGTTCGGCTCTTAAAGTAGAAGCCATTTAGGAAAAAAAATTTCCAAACTCGACCCGGGTTCGATTCCCGACATTAATGATTTCCATTCCTCATAAGATAACATGGAAAAATCGATATTTCGACCTGCAACCTTATTTTATTTTGCTTATTAAAATTCGCATAATTGACCTACGATTTTCGGACTTGGACTGTATTAAAGAAAAATAAATGAACTTTCTTATTCTTATCGTCTTTTATCGCTTTCGAGTCTAAATCTTTCGAATTTAATGTCTTAATATCAAACTTGACAAAATTTAGCGTTTTTAACGTGAAGTTGCCTTGCCAACCGATTACACTGTTAAACTCGAAATCCTATTACTCTCACGTATGCTCACGTTCTCTCCGGACCTCCATGGACCCTCCCGACTCAATTCATAGGTATCAGAGATATCTCAGAATTAGTTTTTCTTTCTCCATTGTATGTACATAGTAGAGAGAAAGAATTGTTTTCATGAAAAAATTCGAAATCGAGATTTCAACGGTAATACATACGATTTTACGTCACTTTGCCATGGTAAATGATATGTTTGTTTCTTTCGTATGTTTATCAATAAGCTACTGTAAGGAATGTATTTTAATGAAACCCAGTACCTGTCTGATAAATCGGAATACGTAAGTTGAATCAAGTTGATTGGTGTCAGTTCACATTAAAATATGTCTGGCATAACCCGGGCATCGCCGGGTACCTTCAGCTAGTTGTATATACAAGTTGATAGTAGTACGATAGAGACTGTAATTTCCTACAACTTTCATTTGAAACAATTTTCCGTAGCAGTTACTGTTTAGGAATTATTTATAAAAAATCGATTTTTTCGGTTTCCGTCAAATATCTCCTTAAAAACGTCGTTATTGGTAATATTCGTGAGGACCAAAGTTGTAGAGAATAATATTTCTTGCAAGTTTTGTTCGAAACAAATTTTCGTAGAACCATCCATTTCGGAGATATTTAACTTATTTGTAAATTTCCAGTATACAGCGCCACCACCATGTAGCGATGAATTCTGTAAACATATTCAAAATATACGTAATTTACGGAAATAACGATGAATGTATTCTTTTACGATACGAAATAATAATTTTGCCTTATAATGCTATTCGTAATAATTTAAATATAATAATTTAAATATCGTATACCCAAATATGGAGAAAGTCATGTGTTGGCAACATCAGATTTTTTGCTTTTCACATGTTTTCTGTTATTCACGGATGGCCTAATTAAAAAGGATTGTAAACTAAAGCAATACAAACTGTACATGGGATAAACATGGTGAAGGCAATGATCGATCTAGGAATAAGATGCGTTATTCACACAGTTCAGTTATTTGTGCATAAAGCAATTCTAGCACAGCTTAACGCAGTCGGGTTACTGACTGTAACCAGAAAGGTTGTGGAACACTGTCATAATTCTTCCCTTGCTAAAGTCAAGCTACACGAGGTACAAGAGAAGTTGGAACTTTCCCATCATGAGCTTATACAAGATGTTCAAATCAAATAAAATAGGAGCTACTACATGTTAAAAACGTTGCAAAAGAAAACCATCTTGCAGTACTTCGCAGATAACAGTGTCAACATAAAAGAACTCACAAACCACCAATTCAGAGAAAACAGTTCCTTTGCTGGGGCCTGTTGTAGAAGCTACAAAGCTGATGTATTTTGAGAGTGCAAGTATTTCTTAGTCGATCCCTATATTAAAAAGTTTTTATCATTCTACTCCAGGGAAGACACTGACATTGGTATACATGCCATGAAGGCTGATATGGAGAATGAAATCCAGAGACGATTTTATTGTCTTGAAAATAAACTACATTACTACCATTGCCAATGTTATAGATCCTAGGTTTAAGAACAAAATTGTCACAGACAGTAGAGTGAAGCAGCAAGTGGAAGCAAAGATATTAGAATTAAAAAAGACAAAAGAGAGTGCTGTTGTTACGTCAGTTTATGGGATTGTTTCAACGAAATTGTGCATCCATCAGTATCGACCAAATCGCCAAGTTTGTCTGAAGTTAAACAGGAGATTATTCAATACCTTGGCGAAGCACTATTAGAAAAAAATTAATGTCCAATAACTTGCTTGCAAAGAAGAAAGCAGCAGTATCCCACACTGTCAAAGCTTATACAGAAATATCTTGCCCTCCTCCAACCTCGGTTGAAAGTGAGAAAATTTTTAACATTGCGGGAGTTCAATATCACAGAAGCAATCTGGAGGAAGACAATCCAGATATATTATTGTTTTTGTACCATAAAATAAAACTTTTGAAATTTGACTATTGATACAGACAGCAAAAACTGTAATAATCAATAAATAAAAAGTTTTATTTTGGTAATTTTTGTTTTTCGGCCTCGGCTTTGATGTCGGCCGAATGTCGACTTTAATATTCGGCCATTCGGCATTCGGCCAAAAACCTTATTCGGTGCATCTCTAATATATACATGTATACATACATATATACATACTTATATACATACATATATACATACATACATACATACATACATACATACATACATACATACATACATACATACATACATACATACATACACACACACACACACACACACACACATATATATATATATATATATATATATATATATATATATATATATATATATATATATATATATACATATACATATACACACACATACATACATAAATACAATCACAGGTATGTTTAAGAAGTGTGTATTTGGAAAAGAGATGGAGCGATTCTGAGGCAACAAGAATTCCAACGGAAGGGGAATCACGTAGATGTTGTCGAGTCGGCCAGAATAAAAAAAAAGGCGCGGAATAGGGGAAGGGGGGGGGGGGAGGAGGGAGGGAATGAAAGAGGGGGAGGGGGGGTTCTGGGTGACGAATGAGTTCAGTGCTGTAAGACGCCCGAAAACGTTACGACTTGCAATAAAGGCAGCGAGAGAGGGGGACACGTAGGAGACGCTGGGGAGGGGGAAGGGAGGGGAGGGAGGAGGATGGGGAGAAGAGGAGATGGGACTATATACCATAAGAAACATTTTCTCCGAGAAACAAATGCAGTGTGTTTGCACTACTTTCGCGAAGGATTTTTCGTGTGCCTGCTTTTCCCGACTCATTAGTCTCAGTGCACCGAACTTATAACGAAGGGAACATTAATGATTCATGAGATGGAGAGAGAGAGAGAGAGAGATTTTTTTGTTTCTTTTTCGAGCGACGTACAAAAATCCATTCATTCTTATAATGATTTAAGAAGCCCCAGTGGCGATTAAAAAGCAATTTTCAGGAGATTATCTTCTTTTTAATCCGCATATGAGTAGGTACATCTAAAAAACAAGCATGCGAATTTTCATTGTTCGGATGAAAACGCTCGGATTTAAGAAAACTAAACATCTCCTTTTTTTACGGTACATTCGGTTTGAATAAGGAAAGATAATGACTCGACTACAAATTTTAAAACAACTCATGAATTTCAGCTGTTCATTAAAGCGAATAAACATTCTGAGATCATATCTGTTACAGGGTCAGAAGCATATAGATTGCAATGGAATAACAGTTGAAAAATCGGAATCTTTACTTGTATTTATTCATATTTATTATTATTTAATTCGACTTAAATTGCTTACTTTGAAAATATTACTAAACCTTACAACATTTCTCTGAAATTTTTCTTTTGTTGCTACCTTGATTTCTCTTCGACTTACATAACTTTACGTCACACATTTCCCGAGGCAAATCCAGATTAGACTTAAATCTATTTAATCTATAAAATACCCGCTTGACGCAAGTGCGAAACGTGAGGTAGACAAAAACGGCTCACTGGCGTTCAACGGCGGTTTTATTACAAGGCAAACAACATTGCTTTCATCGATGGATTTTACCGATTCGCTTTAACTGCCTCGTTAAATACTCTTGGTCTGCGCGAATCGGGTGCCTCCTTTCGTGTACTCGGCCGGATAAGGATTACAGAGAGGAAGTTAAAGAGGGATAAGTACAGAGGATTGGGTGGGAGGGAGGGAAGGAGGAGGGACACATTGTCTATTTAGTCCATTGTGATGCTAAGAGCCAAAATGGGAAGGTCTGAAAGAGGAAGGCTCCATTCCTAACATCTCCATCCCTTCCTTCCTCCCTCACTCCTCTTCCCCTTCCTATCGAGGAGTCCCCTTTCACTGTAACACACCTACTCTGGCTCTATCATTTTCTCTCTCTCTTCCGCTTCCTGCACAATCCCTCACCATCTCTTATTCCCATTTTCCTCTCCTTCGCCTCGTGATCTTTTTCTCTTTCAATCATCTCCCCAAATCCAATCCTAGTACCTAACTCCTTTCTCTCTCTTTCTATAATTCATAACTTAGGGTTAAATGTAAGAAGGGATTATGTAGTCTCAATTTCGCCCTTAATAAAGTCTTTTGTCTGTCTGTCTCTCACTCAATTTCGCCCTCAATAAAGTCGTTTGCCTGTTTGTCTTTCTCTCTCCCTCCCTCTCTCTCTCTTTCAATTTTGTCCTCAATAAAGTCTTTTGTCTGTCTGTCTGTCTGTCTCTCTCTCTCTACACACACAACTCTCTACATACCTCTCAAATCCCTCTTTTTCCCTCCCGCTCTCCTTTTCTCTCTCTCTCTCACTCTCTCTCTCTCTATCTCTCTCTATATCCCTCCGCTTATCTTTTTCTCTTTCTTCCCTCCGAATTCTTCACCTCTTCCCCCTTCCGCCGTATCACCCTCTTCCTCACAGCTTCCTCCGCCTCGCCCTCGTCCATCATCTCCTGACGTTGCGCTCCACAAAGAGCCACTTCCTAAACCTAACAAGACCGCCGTCTGCTGTTTTCCATCGCATTCTTCTTCTCCCGAGTTCACGCCCGTTTAACTTTTCGAGGCGACCATTTTGTTATTTCGAGATTTTTTAAAATCTTCTAGCGCTAGCGAAGTGGGGGTGGGCGGAAAGGAAAAGAGAGAGAAAGAGAAAAAAATAAAAGAACTCTGCATTGTTCGCGCTCAGATATATAGGTTGGGTCGTCTTCCTCCCTTAACCTATCGTGATGAACGTTTACAGAAGAAGAAGAAGAATAAAACAATCGATAAGCCTGGGAGACGCTGCCTTCTAATGAATTCAAATTCTGGAATATACAACTGTTTCGCGAAGAAACTCGTTAATGTGGAAATATTCCGGCGCGCGCCGTTCTAGGAAGGGGATTCTGGGAAGATAATTCTCCTTCGAAAGCATCGGAATTATTCCTCTCGTAATAAAAGAAGAAGGGAGATCCCCGAAGGCGTGGATTTGACGTTTCGTAAGATATCCGCACTTTTGTTGGGATCTCCTTTGTTCGTCCATTCACCCCATATAAACAGCTCGTCCATTTCGCGCAAGAAATCGATTAAATTTGGAAACAGAAATACAGAGGCGAAGAATAGAATTAAGATTCACAACATTCCTTTGCGAGTTAAATTCCTCTCTATTTAATAACCGCTTTTTCATTCCTTTTATTTCTTAAAGAGTTCGCTCTCGTACAGGAGCGATGTTTAAAGACCGAGTGCGATATTAAAATCGTCTAAACTAGGATTGAAAGTTGCATTAAATAATAAAACCGCTAATTGTGATAGAATACATGATTTAGGCTGGGTAAATGGGGAAATGTGTATTCATGCCCAACACTTCAGTTTACTGCCTGATTGCGTGTGCGTTACTTTTTGAAATATCGACACTAAAATAAGAAGAAAGAAAAACGAACGCTTGAAGAGAAACGCGGTTTGAATATAAAAATATTTATAGATTATAATTTCCCGTCACGTAGCTGAGGGTTGATGTATGGAATGCAGATTCCAATATTTGTGGACAAATGCGGTGTGCGTTGTAAAAGAAAAATAAAAAAATCCTCGCCTACAAAGAAAGAAAATTTTGTTTAATTTAAAATCCCTAAAGATGTCATTGCGCACTTAGCACATCGAAAAACAGCATAATTTTCCCTTAAAAGCTCCTCTGCGATAATATGAAGGGAACCAATAACGCTGTATCGTTTTATTGTACAATTACGATTTTTCCCAACATTTTCATAAAGCGTGTACCTGTAGCTCAACGTCAAAGGAGTGTTATCCATAATAAACCTACACTGCGAGTCACAACTATAGAAATGCAATAAAATAAATACGTCTTAATGGCGGTGCAAAATGTTTAACAGACGAAGATTACAATTTCCACGCATCTTTAACTAAATAAAAAATAGCCTGTTCGCGGAGAAGAAGCACGAAAACAAACCTTCTCGGTGAGCGTTCCGACCAAAGTGAGGGGGGCGTGGACACTAAGTAAGTAGTATAAGAGAAGAGAGGCGCACTTACCCTCGAGGACCCTTATGCAGTCCGTGTGGTTGGGATAATTGTTGGGATAGTTTGGGGAGAAGAACTCTCCCTTCTCTGGGTTTCCCACGGTGAAGTTGTAGCACGCCGGGTTAGACAGCGAAGGGGACAAGGTGAGATCCAGGTTCCTCGGAGGTCTGGCTCTTCTCGCCCGCCACGACGGGCCCGGCGGAGGCCCTTTCATGAAATTCACGATCCCGCGGGTCGAGGCCCCTTGAGGTATAGAAGTCGCCTGGGAAGGTGGATCGAATTTGCGATGAAACATCGGTGCATTTGTAAATGAAGATCAGTTCGATGGATTAAATTGCTAATGAAAACGAAAATTTTATGCACGGTGACGACCTTCGCGATTTCATTTTAGTGTGCATATTTTTTTATCAGCGAGGACAGCAAACTACAGGCTTAATTCCACGAGGATAAATTTCATAGCTATATATCAGAATATAGCGTGTTTTATGTGTCGGAGAACTTGGGTTAAAAATTTTATTAAAATATTTCGTTACCTTGCCAAAACAAAGCCTCGTGCATATAGAATATTACTTCGACATAAAAGCAATTCCATCACTGAATGCGTACCATTACAATTAAAGTACAACATTTAAATCAGAGGTGTGGTTCAATACCAAGTCGGCCTTAGTCTTACAAGTTTTGTTTTTTTTTTGTTTACGGTCCTAGTAAAAGAAAGATCTTACCATGGGCCACCGAACCGGAATGGCACTGGACGATGGGCCGGACTGCGTCAGCGCATGCGCAGAGTGGATGAGCGGCGCGGCCGTGAGTCCCTCTGTCCGACCCAGCGCCGCAGACAAAGGCGTGGAAAGCGGGAAGTTTGGAACTTTGGTGACCTCTTCGGCACTTCCACCTTTTGAAAACAAAAAGTTCCTCTTGTTAGACGGAGTCACAGCACTCTGACAAAGCGTAAAACAAGCAAGAGAATACGTGCCGACAGAGGGCGGTCGTTGATAACCCGCGTATTGCCATCGTTTTAAAAATTGCGTCTCGTATTCCGAGAAGGTTGGATACCGAAAGACAAACGAAGGCGATTAGATGAACTCCAAGTCAAGTGAAATTTGCTAAAATCGATTTTTTTATGCAGTTAAGTGTCGGTTAACTGGAAGAATTGAATTCCTGAACGTTTTTAAAGAAAGTGATATTTTTATATGGTAAAAGAATTGACATACGCCTCGACCATAAACTTTCAGATATTAATTACACATTAGCTTACAAAAAATGAATGGGTGAGCAAGAAATTTAAGTAAATATAATTTGCAACGAGAAATAAAAGCTATATTGCTGCTTTAAGGAAGATTGTCTTTGATTGCTACCAAATAACTGATTACTTTCGAGCGAAGACAACCGCACTCTCCCTGCCCCTGCAAAAAACATTTGAAATTATTTGTGTGTGAAGATCCTTCATAACTTTAATCATCTTTTTTATTTTCTTGCGATGCTTCGCTGATCTCCTCTTCCGCTAAGAGTTAATAAACCTGGGACGTCGGTGCCATATAAATCACTATCCAGGGACTTCCTTCGTGGTGCTTTCTGGCAACTAACAGTATCTCCATTACTTACGCCCTATTTCTGACAAAATTTTATAATTCCATTCCATTCCTTCCTTCTAGCGCAGAGCGTTTTTTAACTTCCATTGTCAACTCTTAATTCGTTTACTTTTGATTCTATTATCGGGGAAAACCAAAGACTTTCTGGTAGCCGAGATGCATTTTCTCGACTTACTCGTATGTCTGTTGGAGATAACTGAGATTGGCGGTAATTTTATTCGAGTTTAAATGCTTATTATTTAATTGAACTCGAGTTAATCGCATGTATTTATAAATATTTTAGAGTGTATGTATGTATATATGTAGGTTCTTTATACGTTTTTACACCGTTGAAGCTACCGAATTCAAAATTTTCATGGGCCATTCTACAGACCAAAGGAAGAACTTGGTTTGCAGACCGTGGGGTCTCTTATACCCCATGCGGTCAACAAAATACTATTTCCATAAGAATTCATGGGAAATGGTGTGGAGAAACCCCCAAATGCCATGCAGCCCTTCACTGATGTGGATATAAATATACCTAAATATTAACTTACGATCACGGGAAATGGAGTATTTTACGCAGGAAAGACTGAGTAATTTAATTATGTTCATGTTTTGCCGTTTTACATGCTAAATCGCTCGAAATTTTCTATTAAGCGAAAAATTTATCGGTTTAGATGTCCATTTTTCAGACGGCAACAAAGCTAAATTTCTTAATTGTTGTCCTCTTCAAAGGGAGATATACACGTAAAGATTAATACAAGGAAATCCACACCGTGGCGCGCCGTAGAGGAAGAATTGGAAAGAATAGCTAACGCCAAGATAAAGGGTACAAATAGATTCATGCCTAAATATAGTCTATGAATACTTTTAAAGTATAATAAAGCAATAAAAATCGTTTGCTACTTAAAAGAAAACTCTTTCCCGAGCGAAGCCGGGCGTTTCAACTAGTTGCAAATATGATGAAAATTTGCTGCATACGAAAGATCTATCATTGGGAAAGCTTTATACGCAAGTAATTTTGAAAAGAATTAAACTTTGTCCGATCGTAACAAATCTCGTGTCAATTGCTAACGAACTGCAGAGATTTACCTTGCTCCTTTTATTCCCTCATTTCTGGGGAACATTTTCGTGAAATGTCAACAAACAGGGGCAGAGAAAGAGAAAATACAGGACCCAAACGAAAGGTAACTTTTTTTGTGGGAATGCGTTTAAAAGACGATCGCCATTGCTTTGTTTCTTGGACAGCAAAAGTCCTCTAAGACGACACCAAAACAAATGTTATCCGTAGTTGTGGGCTGAAAAAAACATAATTTGCGGAAACGGTCCCTTTTAGTGCTCAGATGAAGTTTGTATCGTGAAGGGTAATGTTAACCAACTTAGAACAATGGAAACATCAGCTTGGAGAAGAGAAATTTAATTTAGAGGGTGTGTAAAGATGCTCTCGAAATGCGAATAGAAGTTATTCCGAATTTAAAATAATGTATAAACCGCCATAGCGAATTTTTACAACTAATTTGTCGAATCGGATATGTATATTTCACTCATTTTATATTCAAAAATGAATTACCGGAAGATTCTTTAATTTTCGAAAAAAAGGATCGAAATTTAACAATTTTAATAAAAAAATAGCGATTATAGATAAGTTTAATAATGTTTAGATATTAATCCGTGGGAATTTAACTGTTAGACGTATTTTATATGGCAATGAAATTAAATCTATACCAAATTTAAAATCTTATTATTGCATGGTATTACGTCGGTATAATATAAAAATTTGGCTTTCTCAATTCCGCAAGAAGAAAGGGAGAGAGAGAAAGAGAGAAAGAGAGAGAAAGGTACCGAAAGAAAACAAATTTCACTCTTTTAATTATATTTTGGGACCAAAACATCACAATACACCAGTTAATCTGAGAATATCTCTTAAGTGAAATCGAATAAACACCCAAATTGCTAAAAATCCGACTAACGCGGTTTTGAAAGATCTCGTGCGGCGTAATTCGAGGGTGAGGTTTGCTAGAAATGGAGAAAGGAGTAGACAGACGGACAGACAAACGAATTTATTGAGGGCGGAATTGAGACTATATAGTCCCTTCTTACATTTAAGCTGAGGAGAGGAGAAGAAGAGGCAGAGACAAGTCTCCATTAACGCGACAAGGTTGTGAATAGACACCCTTTTTATAGGGTGGAAGGTCCGAGGCACCACTTATTGCATTATCATTTTGAGGTTTTGAAGAATAGGGGTCTTGGCGGCGAGAGTCGACCCCCGGTCATTCACTTTCCCCACCCACTCTTCAACCAGCGGTTTTTTGACCTTTTCGTCATCCGCATTTCTTCGGAAAATGAGAAACTAAATCCAAATGTCTCATCGAAGATAGGACCTTCATTCTGAAAGAGGAGGGCTGGAGCGGGGGTTCTATAAGAGGTTGAGTGCAGAGAAGGAAAGAGGGCGAAGGATACTGTCATGGGACAACACCCACGGACGGAGCTGTAGCGCAGGAGAGTTTTCATGAAACGCCAAAATGGCCCTTATGTGGGAAGCATGCGTTTTACGGTACCGAAAAAAAGGAAGCTGCCGCCAGAAGGAGATGAGTTTGTGAGTGACGCATTTCCGATTACTCTTCGTGCGGATTTTGTGGCGCGTGATGATTAGGTCCGCGTATAAAACGCCATCCATTGTGAAAAAGGTTGAGGATAAAGTAACGTTTTTGGAGGTGAGGAGTCCGCAGAATGGGGTGGGGTAAGTTATTTGGGCTATATGGCTAGTAAAAGAGTAGTTATGGGCCAAGTGGTCTCTCGGGACCTTATACACACGCACGGAATCATATAAACACACGAGGGGCGATCAGAAAGTAACAGGACCGACGAAAAAAAAAACTTAATTAAAACAACTTGTTATTATGTAATAAGATTTATTAACTGCCCTTCAAATACTCTCCTATCACCTATCACCGTCTTATTTTCTGTTCATCAAAGACGTTTATTGAGTATACCTGAAACGGCATCGTTTAAGCTCATCATTGGACTCAAAATTTCGACCTCTAAATCCTTTTTTCATTTCCGGGAGGGAAAAACTTTTTGGGGAAAATGTTCTGGTAAATATGGACGATAAGCGATGACACCAAACCCCAATTCTTCGATGGTTTCTTTTTTGCAATTCTTAGATCGATGCGCAGGTGCGTTATCAAGGTGCAAGATCCAATCGCGTACAATAAGATGGGGAAGATTTTTCATGAGCTGTGATAATACAAACCTTTAAACAATGCACACCTTCTTTAAGCGTAACACAAAAAGGAAATGGGCATTTAATGGATCCGATGAGTTCAAATGAAATTGACTGCATAATACCTCATATTCTTGCTAAAGAGGTGATTGCATGACTACTATAATGTGCTCCACCCGTTCTGACCTACTGATGCGAAATATGAATACCAGAATTGTCCATCGCTTATAAAAAAACGCAGAAGAGATGTATCCCAGGGTAACGACTGGGCAAGAAAGAAGATATGTGTCTGCAAAGTAATTACTATAATAAAGACGCTAAAGTGGCAGTAGGCAGGTCACATTGCAAGAATAAATCATCAAAGTTGAATCGCTGAATGGATACAAAGTGATATCAAGAGACAGAAAAGAAGACAGAAAGACAGATTGGACAGACAGATTGTGAAGGTCTTATGGACGACTATCTATGGATTGAAAAGGATGATGCATATGCGTGTGTGTGTGCCAAATTAATAAAATTTCATTCAATTAACTGGTTTCAGTTATAAGCGACTTGTCACTTTTTATAAAGTGCAATTATATGCATAAACTTCATCACTTCTCATACGATGGAAAAGTGAATTTTTAAACACTTTTCAACCTATGTTTTTAACATTTAATTTCTAATCCTTATGGCAAACAAACTGAAATTCAGCGCAAATTCTCTGTTTAATTAATACGAGGTGTAAAGGTTCATTATTGAAAGAAAAGTTAATTTATCTAATTAAATCGAAAAGTCGACACTATTATAATTACATCCGTGAATCTAAGTCAACAATTCAGGAGCCGTATTCCCCCTCCCCTCCCCCTCCCCTCCAAGGAATTGGAATAAACTATAGATAATTTGTTCGAATCTGGGTGTCATTAACAGGTCAAATATTGGAAATTCGACGACACTGCGACAAATCGAACGTTTTTAGCCGCACGGAAACACCCGCTACACCGGAAAACAAAATGTAGCACGACGAATTGTGAGAATTTTTTCATTCCGTCGATCGAGTGACGTCACCGGTGTCACGTCGAGCCCTCGGCCGCATCAGAGTTTGACATTTACCGAAATTGAATCAGTCGCGCCCCTTAAAAATTCGAGGGCGCAGAGAACGGAAGCAAAGCTGACAAACATGTCGATGTGTTTGCTGGAGCTGCTACCTCTTCCTTTCCAAGCACCCTCTCGCATTCCCCTCTTCATCTACCTCCCCCACACCCCCCTCACGGCTTCCACCCACCCACACACACACACACCCCCCGGTCCCCATCCGTCAACCTCTCCCTCTCTCTATGACGTAATAATAAACTGAGGCGCTACTGTCGCCGAGTGTGTCCGTTGAAAACAATTTAACCGCTCGCTTTTGGCAATCTGTCAGAACTTATCGTGTCAAAGGCCAAACTTTCCAAAAGGTCATATCCTCGCGATCGGGGTCATCGGAAAAAAGTGACGATTGCAAATGGTTGATCCTCTCGTGGATTGTGGAATCGAATAGTCGCTGTATGGGAATTCCTTTTATCCTCCCATTCCTCAGTTACATACTTGCTTTTTGCTTTCTTGTAGGCACTGCGTCTGATGTCTCTGGAACCCCACATTGTTTGTCCTCGGCCGTAGTCCTCCGCGATCTCTGTCCTCCACCATCTCTCTCTCTCCTCACAGCCTCCGCCCCTCTTTCCCCCCTCTTTCCCCCCTTCTTTCCCCCTCCTCCCCCTCTCTTCCACTACCACACTCTCTCCCCTCCTCCTCCCGTTATGACTCCGAATTTCTCTCCCTCCCTCTTATTCACTTTACGTATCGAATTTCCCTCTCCCTGCCCCCCCCCCCCCCTGAAGATCCCATCCTTTCTCCGCAAAGCACACACACACGCACGCACACTCACAAACACACCGCCTTGAAGGTCTCCCTCGGATCGCCATCTCGTTGTTGAATCCTGTCTTGTTTTTCGGATCTTCGGCTTCCTCCGTGTCACAACAGTGGAAGTGACGCGCACTATCCTCACAAACAAAGCCGTGAGAGGGGAATATGGGGTATGAGGAAGAGGATTGGGAGAATGGGTTGGGGGAGGGGGGAGGGGAAGGGGGTGGGGAGAGAGAGAGAGAACGGGGTGAGATCGAGATTTCTCCAACCTGTATCTCCGAAGAAGATCACCCTCGTCGAGGCGACTCGATGGTCAGTTTTGATATTATCGAAACGTATGAAATTTAACGAAACGAGCTATTGAGTCGTACAAAGACTTCGGATATCATTCGTCGTTGAAAATTGTTCGATTTCTCTTCCTTCGCGTATCGTCTCCAAAATTCACAAAAAACCTGAAATGCTCTCGCACATTTCACTATAACTGGAACATTACATCTTACAAAGATTACCATCAACAGAACTTAAAATCGGAAAATTTCTATCGCATGATTTTTCCGCGTAATTATTCTGAATAAAGTTACATGTAAAGATAAATTATCAATATATTTAAATGAAAACTGGACTTGATATTTTTATAGGTTATCAGTGCCAATACTATTGTGTCTGTATTCCAAGGATGTGTTCTCGATTCTTGGAGAATTGTTTTTATCACATGGAATCATTCCAAACGGAGATGGTTTCCCAACGTTGTCTTGTTTGCTGCCGTAGCAGAAATGACATTCTATAAGGATACGTCGAGCCAGATCACAAGAGAGCAGCTGCTTTTTCAAATTGTTTGCTTAAAGATATTTCTCGCTGTAATAAGTGAGTCCAAAACTATTTCAATGGTTATTAAAAATAGTCGCACATTTATTTTGATAAATAAAGCGCCGATTCAATAGACTGCATTGTTCCATGCTCTATCGCGAGAGTTCAGGCAAAATAGGTCATTAAGACGCTAAAACAGCGTTTGAAAGTTTTTAAATCCCTAACTCCTTTCTTGGAAATTAAATATTCGGAGTAGGAGAACAAGGCGAGTTAAGGGGAATATCCCACGATTAAATAACATCTGGTCTTATGTGAGAGTAAAGCACTTACTGGCAAAATAGAAAAATATGACCCTGGATATTTTAATGGACAAACCGAAAAAACATCAATTGATTTAGGCGCGTTCCTCGAAATAAAAATAACCTGCTGTATTTCTGTCTAACTGTATGCATATGGCGGAGGACATAACGGTAGTCGCATTTTGATTTTAGAGTTTACTTATAAGAAGAAGAAGACTACGGCTGCTTGGGTAAAATTTGAGGATGAGGTCTTCCAAACGAAGAACGCGTTTTTTAACTCGTAAAATATTCATTCGGGAGAGAAATTTATTTCGAGCAGTGAAAATAAAAACAAAATAAACATTTCTTACCGAAAATGCTTCGATAGAATGCCCAATGCTTGAGTAAAAATTGTATAGATGGGTCAAATCATCGAATCGGCGAGTTCACAAATGTTAAAATACGGAAGAAGTGAACAAACAAAGGGTACATAAACATACTGCATTTAAATCATACCACTCTATCAGAGCATCCACCTTAATGGAATAAATGTCGAAATTTCAATCCCCGAAGCACCTAAGAGAAACCAAATTTATAATTACTCATACCTTTCACAAGTGGAATTCTCATATCCAAATTCCCTGTACGAAATTTATTCCTTCAAATATGAATTTTGGACATTTTTATCATTATTATTCAATGCACTTTATCCCGTTGAGGATATAATTAAAGCGGTGCTCCGCAACCGGCGTGTCGCGGCACACTACAGCGCCACGGCAAAGTAGGTACTAGGTGTGTCGCGGTAAATTTGGAAATTATAGGAAAGGGAAAAATAATATTTTATTCTTCTAATTCTGAGACCACAGAAACCAAATATCTCTTATTGTACGATTTTTTATGCCGTTTCCACTAAGTGAAACAGAAACCAAGATGCTTCGAAACTGGAGAATCGGAATTTTTATCATAGGATTATTTATTAATCCGGGCTAAACGATTTGAAAAATTTAGGTTTTTACCGACAATTTTCTTTGCCTGTGTGATGAAGGCGATTTTATATTTATTGTCGGATAAAAGACGGTAAAAAGGTTGCGGAACATTGAATTAAAGGACACAAATTTCGTGATCTGTGTGAACTGTATCCTACCGGTTTATCCGTGTATCTACACACGCAAAAATCGTTTTTACAAATGGCGGCGATCCAAAACAAAAAAGCGACTACATCGTGCCGGAGCACTCGTCCTTCACTTTCCGCAGAAAACGTCCTTTCCTTATGTCTTTCCCTACGACGCAAGACAACTGACGTGAAGGTTATCACAAGACTCTGCCTTCAGAGAACACACTCTAATATACAAACCACACTTAAGACACGCAACCACGGAGCGAAAACGAATTGAGACGGGAGAGTATGCGGAGAGAGTGGCGGCGGAGAGGTTTAGGAGGACTCAATTTGTCCTCTCCCTCTCTCCCCCACACAATCTCTCTCGCCGCACGATATCAACCTCGGAGGAAGGGTGAGAGGTCCAGCAGAGAGAGAGCCCACTCGATCCATCTCCACGGGGGAGGGAGAGAGGGAGACGCTTTTCTCCCACGCCTCGGACAAACTCTCCTCCCACTTTCATCATCCGTGACAAAAGAGGGA
The DNA here is from genome assembly GCA_036926305.1 of Uropetala carovei. Taxonomy (NCBI): domain Eukaryota; kingdom Metazoa; phylum Arthropoda; class Insecta; order Odonata; family Petaluridae; genus Uropetala; species Uropetala carovei. The sequence goes on from JAXCHB010000198.1 coordinate 4,248,499, forward strand.
GACGGATGACGGCCCAAATTCCCAGACAAGTGACCGGATGGGTTACGACGGCCTCGTATAGTCCTTTATGAACGATCTCCCTTGTCCATTCTCTAGCGTTCATTGCGCGAATTTACGTGCGTGCTGCGACGGTACGCCTATGAGGCACGGATTAAACGTTGCGAGATATGGGGGAAAACAAAAAGCGAGGTGGGAGATGAGTTTTACCGCTGGGCGAATTTGAAGGGTCCGTCGGAAACCATATGCAATTGTTTTATTTGATCCTCGTAATTGACGCCGCCTAGCGAGCGACGTTGACACGGAGTTGCCCCCGCGGCTTGTTCGGTGGCATCGATTCGCCCTCTCTCGCTCGTATCTTCTCGGCACCTGAGTTCGAGCGCCGAAGAATTGATTCCTTATTCAATTATTTTCTTATTTAAAACCCTTAACTCTTGTCCGATTCGAAGGCGGAGGTCATCCGGAGAGTGGATTTTTTTAAAATGGGGAAATAACTTCCCTGGAGCGTAAATAGGGTTTCTTATTCTGAATTAATAAATACGCCCTCGGGTCTTTTGTGAAGTTCCTTTTAAGAAAAGACGGAGGGAATTGTAATTAATTAAGATGAAAAACAAGGAAATTGAAGCATTCCTGACTTCAAATAAGATGGGAATTTCTTGAGTGCGAGAGGTCATAAATATCATAATGTTATTCTGACCTTAATGGTTGCTTTGTATATCTTGGTAATTAAAATGGAGAGGGTTATTTTAAATTAGGTACCGCCATTCTTTTGCGAAGCAAATGGATCTAAAAAATTAATTACATTGTTCACAAAGCCTCTGTTTTAGAACTTCGTTACAACAACTTATTTTTTCGCGCTTATTTCGTTTTTGTTTTGTTTTTGAAAAATTACATTTTTTTTAAAAAATGAGTTATCTAAAAGAGAAATTTAATTTTCCAGTTCGTCTGATAATTTAAAATTTCCTCCACTCCATATCTTGCGTTAATTTAAAGATTGTGAGTTTTCTGTTGAATATGTGTGCGAAAAAACTGTTGGCGGATTAACGTCCGCCCAACCCTCATTATTAGTCGTCTTTAGGAATGAAAGTTCCTTTCTCCGCCATACATGGCATTATTACGAGAAATACTGTCATCTTGAGATAATTATTGATAAATTTAATTTAACTGTACTTTTATAATGTTTGAAAGGAGTAGTTTTGTCTACGACCCATCAGCTGGAGTCACTGTCATATCAAATTTCCATCATCCCCACGACAAGTGGTCTTTCCGACAACTTCACCATATTGAATTTGAAACTCTACTCTTAAGTAAGGCGAGAATAAGAAGTTTCTCATTAGCGGCCTTCAGTAAGCTTCAGGTGCCTTATGCACAGAGAATACTACAATTATTTAATATGACAATTTTTAGACTATATATTCCATGCCCAATCTCATTAACAAAGATCACACGAGCGGTTTATGGGATGGAAGACGCAGACAAATGGACGGACGAACGTACACGTGTTCAATCCATTCGCCGCGTGCGAAGAACAAAAAAAATATCTAATGCTTTTTCGTCGACTTTGACAAATGAAGAAGCCCTGAAGCATGCACTCATAATGTGGAAAGCGAGTTGTATCGCGAAGCGAAATCGTCGCAAACAATTCGTCCCTTAAGGCGAAGTAGCGAGAGTGGAACCAATTTAAAGAGAAAGTTGGGCGAGTGCCGTTCGCATGGCCGCCTCACAATTGCCTCCACGTCCGCAGTCAAAGTGCGAATGCGTGCGTGCGTATTGATTGGCGCGCGAGTTGGATGGAGGTCGGCGAAAGACGCACGAGGATCGAAGGCGTGAGCAGAGTGGAGTGCGTTGGCGAGAAGAGGGCATCAGGTGAGAGGCGTCCGTTCGCTCACAGGGCTCTCAAGTTGATTGGCCATCGCTGGAGAGTCTTTGCGGGAAATTTGGGAAGCTTTTTTTTTTTTGGAGAGAAGGCGGATTATCGATGGATAGGCACGGCTCCACTTTATCCTGGAGAGCTGCGAGATATGAGCCTATGGTTCGAAACTATAAAAACAAAAAATACTTTGTTTTATAAACATTTGCGGAAATTGACAAGCCAATGAAAGTGTCGACTGTTATCGCAGTTCTTTATGTGTCGCGATTGCGTTGAACTCATTATCACAATCGGCGAAATCGATTCATACTTTCGGTCTGCATGCCTGAAAGAGAACTTCACGAAATTTGACAGGAATCTGATTTTTTGCAACTTGTGCACCTGCAAAATAAATGTAAATGCTACTTTTATAATTCTCCGATCCGACTACATATAAGTATATCAATTTCATGGCACAGTTTGATTAGGGATTTATACCATAAATTAATACGGTTAGATTTTATTAAAATATTACTTTTGGATAGACGAGGCGACGCCTTTCCGAGGCAGAAGGGAGTAATGCATCATTTCCGCGACATAAGTAATCAATTCAGTCAGCGTTATGTTTATGTTCCGGATTTAAAAAAATTGCTTTTATATTTGTTCTCAATAAATTTAAATTTTTCATCCTTTTATTTTATATCTTATCTTTAAAACTATTTCTAAAGACATTTAGTATGCCTCTGCATACGCAAGGGGAAGTACGTTACGACACATACGCCCAATGCCTCATTTTCCATTAATATGCGACTAAAAGGCATTTGTTAGGCGTTTAATGCCGATATAACTTGCCATTGTTAGAAACGAGGAAGCAGAGGTGGAAAGGTGAATGCAATTTAACTTTCAACAATCCGTCCCGGCGTAACCATGGGGATGACAGTATTTGCCACTCTCTCCTCAATTTCTCCCTTCTGAAGTTAGAGGCGAGTTATTCCGTCTCCATCCACGAAAGAAGGTAATATTCAGAAGCCCTCCTTCTCCTCAATCTCATTAAATGGTTGCGACGTTTGTGAAACTCACCGGATCCATTTCACGGCAATCGCAATTCAACGACTAGACTCAATTCCATGGACTCTGCGAACGTGCTAAGTTTCTACCGCGAAGTTGAAGTACTCTATGGATCGTAGGCAGAGGCACGCTTGCGCCTTTTCTTTCGGCCTCTCCCTACCTTTACAGGCGAGACTACGGCGCAGTCTATGAAACCGTCTCCCGCATTCGCTTTGAATGCGTTTATTGAATTCCCAACATTTCGCCGAGTGGTTGTTTACGCTCGTGTTGGATCAGATCTGCCTTTGCAGAATAACCTCGTGCTTGGAATCTCGTAACGCAACAGCGATCGTTTAAATTAAGTGATTCTAACGTCTTCAAAACGGCAATCCTTCGCGAAACACCGACAAAACCTTAACAAAAACTTTCTTTAAACATTCGCGATTTTTTAGGACGAAATTTTATTTAGAAGACGCCGAAAATTTTCAATCGCGTGATTTGGTCGGTTGTCACACTTTCACGTCAAATCGAAAACAGATAATTGAAACGCGCCCATTGCATCGCCATTTGATTCCAATGCAGAGGCAATGAGATAGACAGAATTTAACGACAAAAATGTGGATATTGGACTGCGTGGGCATTCAAAAGGAAATTAATTTCTTCAAAAGCATCTGCTGGCTGTGGAATCACGGTCGATTGAAAAAAGTAATAATCCCTGAAGATTTTTTTAACGTGGAGTGATACATCAAAAGGGTAGATTTTTTTAAAGAGTGCACATGATTCAGAGAGGCTAATTGAATTGGGTTGGAGATTATTTTTTTAAAAGACGAATGTGTGAAGAGGGCAGAGAGAAGACGTTGAAAAATTTACGATCTACGTTTAGTGAACCGGAAATTACGAGAAAGAAGTGTTTCTCTGTTCTCTAAAGCATTTTTCCCGGTCGGATGGCAATGGAGGTCAAAAAGTATACTATAATTGCACCGATAAAGAGCTTTCCCGTCTACTCTAAGAGAAGGATTTATTACAGTGCCCCACTTTTTAAGACGAGAACAATTATTAATGTTATTAAAACCAAGCTAAATATAGCGCGTATATTTTTCTTAAAAAGTATTCCCCAAAATATGCGTTTTAAAAACGTGATGTGTGGCACACGCAGGACACTACATGATATCAGAAGTTGAAATAATGATAAAAATATTATTATATTACCAGAATAATAACCCGTCATATGACGGGTAACATTAAAAATTATAACATACTGAAACACTAAAATTAATTTTTAAAGCTTCATTCAAGAACTTTATAATAAATGATATTTGGTGTAAAAAAGCGGTCAAATGGCCTCTTGCAAGTTTGAATGTTGCAAAAATATTTTTATTTTTTCGGGTACTTTTGCTCTCGAAAGTGCCTCATACAGTTGACCTTGTGAAAAGACCGTCTCATGGAGATAAAAGTCCCACATGGTCAAATGTTTGTCCCTTTGCCTTGTTTTTATATAATATTTATGTTAATATCGTAATAATAGATGACACTTTGTGCACTTTACCTTTCGTTAAATGCTTCAATTAGGTTATTCTAATTGATAACACTGAATACACTTCTTCTCGCTTGCTCCTTTCAAGAAAAATAAGCTTTGGAAGATTGTAGAGACTTGATTAATTAATAACAAAACAATTCAGGTTGCATAGCAACTCATGCTAGATTAAGCGTTAAAATCACAAAAAAAATACGCACTTTTACGTATTTTTTAAATTTTAAATGGAAATATACAATAAAAGACCGCTCCAATAAAATAAATTAGAATTTCATTCGTATTTTAGTTTTTGTTTGAAGTTTTGAAGTTAATATTCAGGTATTTTAATGAACAAAAGAAAAAATGCCTGCACGGTCAAAATCGTTTCTTCCCGTGCTTTTAAATGGCATTACGAAAGGACATCTGGAGTCGAACCTAGGAAACATTATGTAAAAGTAATAACATTTTCTAGTAGTTAATGTGGTTATCTAAGAAAACACCAAATTTCATATTTCTAGCTGCTTACAGTGCTGAGATACTGAAAGATTCTAAGAGCGTTATACATAGAAGGAAATAGAGAATTGGAAAACTATATGTCTGACATTTTAAATCAAGGCAAAAATCATCGATTATTTCATTAAAGGGAGCATAACAGTTTTGTATGGTTTTGTTATAAGGTTCGATTTATCGTTTCTATGGAAAAATACGAAAATTCGGTTATCCTAAAATTGTCAGCATAGCAGTTAAAATGGATCGTTGATACCCCTTCTATGACATCGATAAGATCAGGTCTTCGTCTAAACCGGAACTCTGTGAATTATGTTTTACCTCGATTCCATCAATCATAGCAGTTGACGTTCGACATTTTTCTCACGATTTTCATCTAATTCCTACCCATCAGCTTGATTAATCTTGGGATATCTCCTATATATTTATAAAAGTTTGTTTGTTTATTTGTGCATCTATACATTTCCACACCGTTAAAGCTATAGTAATCAACTTTCAACAGATACTTTCTTCACAAATAGGAAGGCCGTAGGCTACTTTTTAATCCCAAATGTTTTATATTAATTGTACAAAAAGCAAAATAACTTTGTATGCTAATGCATTGCCATCTAGAGATGGATCAGAAAGAACGGAACAGTTCTTTTCGAACTGTTCTGATGCCTAAACTGTTCAATAAAATAACTGTTCTCATAAACTTCCTGTTCTCAAAGAACAGGTAACTCTACATCATATACACAGTGAGAAAGGTGGGAAACGACTATTCCTTATCCGTAATTGGAAGGCGGGGACTGATTAAACTACGCGTATTTTCCCAAGTCCTATTATTGATTTGAATCAAATTTGGTCCGATTGTGGAGGGCTTCCAGAAATAATTCATACGTGGTTTTGGTTTCTCTCTGCCCGTTTTATTCAAAACGGCGGCGGAGTGAATTCTTAAATATCATGTATCATCTAGAATTTTGATCGGATTCGAACCAAATTTCTCCGGGCAGCGCCGGGTATTTCTGCTAGTTTATAAATATTTGTCAAATTTGTCTTTATGACGGGAAATAATTATATCTGCAGCAGCATTTTAAAGGAGCATAAATTGTGTCCGCTGCTTTTTAATTATTGCTATCAAGCGGAGACTTGTGAAGCTGTCAGAAAATCTTGAAGAAATCTAAATACCAGCACGTGTCAGATATCGAAACACACAATAATTATAATGAATTTGGTGCTGATTTTACGTCAAACGTATATATAATTTTTAAAAAACTTTGACAGTGATACAGAGGAAGGGATCTATGTTATTTTCTCACCAGGATCATTTGAACGCGCATAAAAAAATCGGTACAACATACTTTCTACAAACTTTCTCATATACTAATGCGTCGTTTAGTTATCTTTAGAAAATGAAAATCGTATGAGCCGGCTTTTAGAAAATGTAATTTTTGTTAAAGTTGCCCAAAAATAAACTAGCCTTATATTCATTCATTGATAAAAATAAAATATCTAGTGTTATTGCAGACGTATACTCAAGTAACGGTAGGAAATTTTATCAAAATCGTTGGAGCCGTTTTTGAGAAATTCAAATTATTGTTAAAATTGCCAAGAATAAACTAGCCTTATGTTAATGTTTTGAGAAATATGAACTACTATCAGGAGTGCCCGTTGAATTTCAACGGATTTAGTGAATCTAAAACTTCGACCGTGTAACAGGTAAACATCGCAAGAATAACATAGTACTCCCTCCCCCTCCCTTCCACCCTCTCCTTCTCTTCTCCCCCTTCCTCCCCTCTCTCACTCTCTCTCCCTCCCCCTCCATCTCCCACCCTCCTCCTCACTCTCTCCACCCCTTCCCTCTAATTCCCTCTCTCCATCTCCCCCCTCCGTTACCATCCATCTCTCTCCCTCCCTATCTCGTATTAAAAGCATTCAAAGCGAACAAACTTACGAACATTCTCCTTTATATTTTAGATTATAAGATAATTCAACTAAAAACAACAAATATTTGGTTTCCATGTAAACAAATTAACATCATACACAGAAATTGACGAACGATATTACGTTAAAATTTTTCCCCTATAAATGCATTGAACTCTCAATTTCGGCGACAACGGGAGTTGTCATGGTAGCTCATAATGGGTATTGTAATAAAACTGATAAAATCACGTATTTTATTGATTGTAAATGTATTTTTATGCTAATTCGTTCAGGATTTGGATTCTGTCTTCAATAAAAATAAACTTCTTTTCTTCGTAGAACAATTCAAATCTCAAGTTTGTACCATGTTTCTAAGTAATTTTAAAATTCAAATGAAAAATAAGCTGCACTAGTCCCTATGTTATTCAAATGAAGAAAATGAAAAAAAGAAAATATTTTTTAAATTAGACAGGTCAATATAAAATATATAAAACTGTACTATACCACCGTACTCGTTATTCCGGTTAAAATGATACCTTTCTCTTGCTTCTACGATCTGTAGTTTTTGAGTTTTAAAATTATGATACACACACATTTATATATATATGGGTGAGTCTTAATTAAATACCTTAAATATAAGCATCGAGTTCTACACCTACAGACAAGCGAAAAAATTCATATAAGCATATGGTGGCAACCGCTTCTTTAGCGAGATAAGGCAACAGTATAAAAAAAGTCGATCGTTTCCTCTTCCAATCCTGTCCCTTCCCCTCTCGTTCTTTATCAGCAACAATGGCAGCAACGAGCCAGCGCCACGACACGGAGAAAGCAGTCATTCAGTCACACATGGTTACTGTTCTGGTAGACACGTTACGTATCGAAGAATGGCGCATAATGCGGACTATTCATTAGATGAATTAACAGATATGATACTGCTGTACAGAGAAGCAGAGCGGAACAGTGCAGTCGCTGCTCGTCTTTACGCCGAAAGGTATCTGCAACGACGGCATCCAAATCGCAGGACATTCATTTCTCTGGAACGTCGTCTGAGAGAAACAGGTCGTATGCGGCCCATTATGACAAACGCTGGTAGACCACGAACTCTCAGGAGCGCCGATGTGGAAGAGGATGTTCTGCATTCTGTTGAACGGTCCCCTGGTACTAGTACCAGGCGGTGGTGAGGGTGTTGCATGATCAGTTGTTGCATCAATTCCATGTACAGCGTGTTCAATCTCTGCAACCACCGCTGGATTATGAGCGTCGAAGAGCAATCTGCGAATGGCTACGCATGCTTCACAAGGAATGGGATTTTGAATCGTCGTAACCAGCACACATGGGATGATGAAAATCCACATTCATTTCAGGAAACACGATTCCAACAGCAGTTTGCAATTAATGTTTGGGCGGGAATAATTGGCGATCTCCTCCTAGGTCCTTATGAGCTACCGCCTCTACTATCAGGGTCCTCCTATTTACAGTTTCTATCTCGACAATTACGTCAACTACTAGACGACATACCCTTGGTAACGCGGCAGACAATGGGGGTATTGCATGATGGGGCTCCTGCTCATTCTGCTCGCGATGTCAAGTGGTATTTGGACAGTCACTACCCAGGCCGATGGATAGGACGAAACGGACCAGTTGTGTGACCTCCGCGATCACCCGATCTCACTCCTGCCGACTTTTACTTGTGGGGCCATCTAAAGAGCATCGTTTACGCCCAACGATGTAATACGCGTGACGAGCTATGGAATGTCATTGAAGCTGCTGGGGCGACAATACGCGAAATGCCTGACGTCCTTCAGCGAGCCAGGAATTCTTGGCGCAACAGGGCTCCGTTGTGCATTGACTGTAATGGTGGACAGTTTGAACATCTTTTGTAAATCATCTGTAACTGACCAGAAGCCATCCTGTTCACAGCTAACAAACGTCAGATCCAAAACTACGTTATCCGTCTACTTTTCTTTTCTCGTGCTTCCTGTTGCCATATCTCGCTAACGGAGCGGTTGCGACCATATGTTTATATGAACTTTTTTGCTTGTCTGCAGGTGTAGAACACGATGCTTATATTTAAGGTATGTAATTAAGACACCCTGTATATATAAGAGGTAGTATTATTGAAGACGTAAACTCAAGTAACTACGAAATTTGATAAAAATCGTTATAGCCGTTTTCGATAAAATCAAATTGTTGTTAAAATGCGTAGAATGGACTTCCCTTAATTATTGAGCAATGTCAACCATTTTTTTACATACTCTGCTCAGTATGACAAAATGCCTAAGTAAGAGATTTCATTCATTTTCGCTCTACCGTTTAGGCTCTAGAGCCAGTAACAGACAGACAGACGGCATTGCGAAAACCACTTTTTCGGATTCAGCGACACCTAAAGCGTTTATATTTTTTAAATCTCGAGGTCGAATTTTTTCGCGATAACAATACCTTCTCGATATATAATTCGTCGATATATGAGAAAGTAAAATTGAGAAACGAAAATTTCGGTGACTGAGGATTTTTCGGGCGTCGTGATTTGAGATAATGTGGCTTTGGGGACGGAATATAGGGAGAGACGCTAAAACGAACAGTTATAAAATTCGGTTTGAATCCAATCGCCGATCACATCTTGCCGTCTCTCTCTCTCTCTTTCCTGAATTATCTCATCTCTCGATTAAATAAACCGATCAATGAGCTCCGTTGAATCCTCGGGCCTTTATATCCCTTTCCTCATTTTCTCGTATTATTTTCGCCGAATTCGAGCGCTATCTCCTCCTCCATTTCGGTGACGAGATAAGAGATCGGAAACGTTTCTCTGGTAACAAGTTATTACTTGCGTTGGATCGAATGAAACGTCATCGGTCTGCACGTTGGTTAACGCAGAAAATTTATTCCTGAATCTGGATGAAAGGGATTATTAGTATTGGAAAACGTTGAAAATCTCGAAATGTGAATTCTCAATAGGTTTTCGTCAGAGATGTAACTACTACGTAATTTAATCGCATAGACCAGTGTTTTTCAACCTATTTTGAGTGGCGGAACGCTTTGGAATGAAAAAAATGGCGGAAAACCTATATACCTACATATATTTACATATAACCTTTATTTCACGTACTCAATAAAAGTACTTTCTGCTTCTGCGATATATGAAGTTACTGTGTGACAGAAAAATAGAAAGGCTTTTTATTTTTAAATTCATTAAAAAATCAAAATGTTTAGAAAAATAATTTTCGTGGAATATTTCGCGGAACGCCTAGGCAATTCTATCGGAACACCAGCGTTCCGCGGAACACCGGCTGAAAAACACTGGCGTAGACCGTTGAAATTGGAGGCAAGGTAAAAGAATGCACTTGCACGAATGATGTTTTGTTGGAAAAAATACTTTTATCCGATGCATACTTTCGCGCCACAAAGCAATCCGCAAAGAGTTAGGTTTCAGGGATAATGGATTCTAAATAAAAATATAAAAAGGCCTTCATATTTAGAAACTGATATCGGTGAATGGCCACCGTTGTTCAGTTTAAAAAAAAAGAAGTCATTACTTCTTTTAGGAACTATGATCCTTTTTATGGTGATCGGATTTTTTGATATACGAAAAAGGTAAGCCCGACAATTCTTCTTGGAATCAAACGTGCATTGTGTAATCATGAACGAATCGCACTTGATGAGAAATTGCATCATTGAAATTTTTAATATAACAAAGTACAGGGTGTCTAAAAAATATGTATACATGTTGTCATGTAGAATATCTACTGACGGATTATTGTTTGAATGAAATTTAAAGCGACTCTTTGCTGCATGGCATGTAGTTAAAATATGGTTTCAGTCTTAATTAAAACCAACAATCCAATACCCATAATTCACAGCGTAATAAAAATGGCGGAGCATCACTTGACTTTCGAGCAAAAAAAAGCAATTTTGAAGTTTGAGAAGACGTGTGCAAGCAACGATCTGGGAGACGTCGAACTTCTACGAATGCGGAAAATTCTGCCATGGTGTAAGAGCAATTCGAACGATCACCAAAAAAGTCTGTAAGGCGATGTGCTACCAACAACCCCTTCATTACCATGGTGATGTCAGGGCCTTTCTTGATAACAATTTCCCAGACCGGTGGATAGACCGGAAGAGAAGTGTTGAGTACTCCCCACGTTCACCTGATTTAATTCCACTTGACTTTTATTAGTGGGGTTACCTGAAGGATAAAGTGTACTCAATGAAACCAACAACACATCAGGAACACAGGCATTAAATTGGACAGTCGTGCGCAGCCATCCCATCAGATATCTTGGTGGACTTTTGTCAGTCGGTCGCTGCCCGTTGCCAACAATGCCTTGAAGCTAATGGTGGTCATTTTGAACATCTGCGATAGTTCAACTTGTAATAAAAGTTCATTGCTTTGCAGGCACCAAATATTGTTCTTCATTGAATTATTAAAGAGTTATTTTTTCAGCATTAAAATGTGTATACATCTTTTTGAGACACCCTGTATTTATAAGAAATAATTAAGTTATTGTTTGATCTGAGATAATAGAGGTTATATCAGGAGATGACGATAATAAAATATGTTTGAGAAAATAAGACAATATTTTAAACTAAAATATTTTAATAGGTGACAGCTTAAGGTAAGAATATTAAATAAAATTATATAATTACGACCAAGTAAAGGTATCTGATTAAGAAAACGGCATGACTTCAGTTTAAAAAAAATATTATGCACGAATCCTTTGAATTTTCCTGTAATTGCAGCAGTTATATCTTTCCAAGCGCTAATGCAGTTCTGACATTGAATCTCGTTTCTTTTTAGATATTAATGTGTAACGCGAAATGTTTCACCGTCCTTTGCAGAAAATATAATGTAGTTGAGCTATGGACATCCTGTTGCTGAACACCCTGTATCCCTGACTGTGTGTATGTGCGTGCGTGCGTGTGTGTGTGTATCCTTTTATATATTATATTAAAGAAAGCGAGATATTAATATCAAACATGCGATTTTGTCTAAAGCTTAATATCACACGAAAGTAAAATGATGTACGTTTTTCACATTTACAGTGAATTAAGTGATTCTGTAAATCTCGTAGTGGCCGAATTTGAACAATAACAAACAAAACTCATTCGTTCAAATCCGAACCACATAAAACCATTATCTTGTTTTGAGAACTCATCACATCTTTTCAATTAGCATCATGTCAGAGTTCAATTTTCTGGGATTAAAAATAATCTCTCAACCGAGAGATTCAAAACTTATTACACACAAAAAAAACTGAAACTGTCACTGAGGTAGACTGTTATCGTAGGCTTATCTTTCTTGTTTGCAATGAATATTATAAAATAACATGGATTTGTATAAATATTGGTTACCATGGGTTCCAAAAGCCTCTCGTCAATCAAAAACAACGAGGATAAGACCAGTCGCCAAATTCCATGTAATATTTTCCCAAAAATACAATCACAATTACCAGTGCAGCGATATCAAAAATACCATGTTATTCCCTTATTTCATGTGACATTGAAAAGTTGCAGAAAGTATAAACAATAAACCGGAATATGCAAAAAATCAAAAATGATCCGTAAAAATCGCGCAAAGAGCATTTCAAAAGATGAATAAAGCCATTAAAACAATAAAAATAAGATTATATCGTCATATCATCAATGTGTAAACCCAGATAAAAGTTCTCAAATGCACGCGGACATAATTATTTTTTGAATCAAATAAAAGACAAACGTTCCCGAGTTAGAGATCTCGAGCAAAAACGAGACCGTGGCGCTGAATCGACAACTCCGAATCTTTAAATCATTCCCAATAAATGGACTGGGACATTTCTGACATTGATTAATACCCTCGGAAGCCCATTCTTTCGGGAGAAGGTTTTAATGAAAATGTTGAACAAATCAGTTTCGCCGTTTTGTCCCTTGGAAAAGTTTGCGGAAAGAAATCAAAGGGAAGATTGATCGCTCTCTTTTCATACGTAACAGGTAAATTGAGTATGAAATTAAACTCGTGAGGGGGAGGGGGGAGGGGGAGAGAGAGGGAGGATGAAGGGGAGCAGGAGGAGAGGGAACTAAGGAGAGAGAGAGAGAAAGGAGAGGGAGGGCGAGGAGTGGATTTGGGGGGGAGTGAAGGGGAATATAGGGATAAGGAGAGGGAGGTAAAGAAGGATTGGGAGGGAAATGGATATAGGGGTGCTCCGATCTTTTTCTCCTTCGGAATACTTTCATCAGAACATATATATATATATATATATATATATATATATATTTTTTTTAAAAAGATTTTCCAAGTGGATGTCCAAAAAGGATGACAAAGAATGCCATCACGATAATATTTTTTTGGGTCGTTAGCTTAACAAAAGAGTTTAAAAAGGATGAGGAAATGGAGTAAGAGAGGAGGGTGGGGGGGAAGGAAAAGGGGGGAAGGAGGAAAAGGGGGGGGGGAGGGAAGGTCCACGAAACCCATTCGCTGTAATCACCATTTAGTTGCGATTAACATCTCGATCAATGAGAGATTAAGTGCGGAAGGGAATAAAAAAAATCGCGCGCCTCCCTTACGCCTCTCCTCGACACAGGACTTTTGATAATAGGGTCGAAGGAGAGCCTTACTTACACACACACATACATATATATATATATATACCGTGAAGCTCTTCTTCCCCGCATATATATATATATATATATATATATATATATATATATATATATATATATATATATATATATATATATATGCGGGGAAGAAGAGCTTCACAGTGGCGTCAAACGCATTATTCGGGGATTGAGGAAAAAGATTACTGCGGGCGGGGAAGAGAGGGAGAGAGAGGACATGGAAGTCAGATGGAGAGGAAAAGAATATAGGAGAGAGATAGAATGATGGGAATTTTAAAGGAGAAAAGATGGCGGAGAGGTTGAGGAGAGAGAGGTTGGAAACGAGAAATGGAGATGACGAGAGCGATTTCGAAGAGGAGACGGCGAGGAAGGGGAAGGTGAGTGGGATGTGTTGAGGAAGAGAGTTCTGATGTACAAAGGGAGAGAGAGAGAGAGAAGAAGAAGAAGGGAAATATGGGATTTGAGCGGAGGAGGAAAAAGCGAATAGACGCCGTTAAGAGGTGAAGCGAAAATGAATTTACATTCCGCCGAGTAATCCTTAAAGGAAAATTTCCTTAAGCTTAAACACTGCATTTCAATAACTCAGTTGTCGGCGACTCTTTTTCGAAATGTATTAAATAGTATACTCTATTTGATATATTACCGCTGTAATTCGGCGACCTGTAACAAAAGTCAATTTTTTTTGCGTCAAAAGCCTTTAAGTATAGTTCACGCGGCAAATGTGATCCCAAATGAAATTAATCGAACTCGTAAGTTCTGCAGAGGCAGAACTTACCTAAATTTATATATATATATATATATATATATCAATTTAGATGGAGAGGCAGAACTTACGAGTTCGATTAATTTCATTTGGGATCACATTTGCCGCGTGAACTATACTTAAAGGCTTTTGACGCAAAAAAATAATATATATATATTATATGTATATATATATACAGGGCCGCCGAGAGCCAGAACGGGCCCAGGGGAAAACAACCTTTTAAAATTACAAAACAAAAGGAATTATGAGTTCCTGCAACACCTATGAAACGTATGGTCAATATTTTTCAGCGAATTTAAAAAAATATAAATTTTGATTTTCTACTTCGATTTTTAACCAAATGAATGTGTCACATCTAAGCGATAATACATTTACTTAATTACTGGCCCAGATACACTTAAATGTTGGTAGTAGTTATTTAAAGAAGACTATCGAAAGCAAATACAGATTTTGAATTCTCGGAAATCTTTTGCGGGGAAAACCCATAAGTATGTACAGTTACTGGCCCCAACTCACTGCTCCGAATAACTGATTTCATCATAGCGTTTTGCTGTCATGTCTTGCACCTGTGTATTACAAAATACGTATTATGATAGGAAAATCTTGTGACCACTCCATCTCGGGCCCCCAGAGCCCCCGGGCCCCGGGGAGTTCTCCCCGGCCTCCCCGCCCTCTCGGTGATCCTGTGTGTGTGTGTGTGTGTATATATATATATATATATATATATGTGTATAGCCTTTAATTTTTAAAGCGGTGCCCTTAGGCTTGTTTTTCTTTAAAAAACGTAGAAAATATATTCTCCCGATAAAAGAAAACGCTCAATTCAAGATCGTAGATTTTTTAAAAAAATGAGTCGCTTCGTAAAAAGTTTTAATGATGACTATGTTGAACAGGACTACGACCGAGTTATATGACTAGGTAAACATTAAATCAAATCAAGAATGCCATTGCGTCGATTTTTAAGATATAAAGTACTTTTACATTCCAAATTCGATTAAAAAAGAAAGGAAAGTAATATTACGTTTTAAATCAATTATAGACAACTAGCAGAATTTCCCGTTGAATTTCAACGGATTTAGTGAAGCTACTACAGCACATAATACAAACTCTTTAAAATATATATAGTAGATACTTTTTAAATTACATTTAGATTTTCTTAACAGTTAGTCATATTTGCTTGTAACAATCCGTTTCCGAGTTGATTGCATTCAAATATAACGATAATTTTATTACCTATCATATTACTTTCGCCAAATCCAGCTTCATATTTACGTTAATAAACATTATGATGTAGAATATAATGATTTTACTTACAAAAAATGTAAGATTCCAGTATTCAATAGACGAAAGAAGCTTCAATTACTTTCATCAATCGTTATAAACGCTTCCTGAATAATAATCAGTATCTATTTATGTTGCTATCCATAAACATCGATCGTTTCGTTGCTTAAACAAAAGTGCGATGCGAATAACGCTAAACTTTCGTCTATTTGTAAGCTTCATTGAAGCTAATTCAATCGGAGGTAACAACGACGACCGCCTTGTCAACGCCTGGAAAGAGTAGGAAAAATCCATAAAATTTCGAAACAAATAGCGTATTTCTGGAAACTTCGACGGTGTAACATGTAAACTTCGCAGGGATAAGATAGTATAGAGTTTTATTCGCCGAATAAAGCAAAAACGAAAAAAATCGGTCCATATTTACGTATTTTAATGCTTGAAGTCAAGTCAAGAAATGGATTCATACGTGTTATCTTATGGAAAAATGTTAATCCCCTATATTGGCAGCACTGATTAATCCCGGTTGACCACTTGACCATTCAGTAATTGAGGATGTAAGGAAGAATCGTACCAAATTTGGTTATTCTAGCTGTTATCTTTTAGGAGGAGTTCCACGAACAAACCAACAAACACACGCTTCAAAGTACATTATAGTAGATTAAGAGAAAACGTACCAAAATCTTTCTTTTTTTACATTTTTAGAATACAGGGAATTCCGTGCACGCGTCAAGTTCATCCGAAATCGACGTCGGTGCGTAGAAAAATCGATAAAAGCGACCTGAAATACTGCAGTCTTAATGCGAAACGATTTTATTCGCCAGGAGAAAACAAACGTCACCAATGAATCGCGACAGGTTAAGGTAGGAATAATCATTCATTTTTGCGAGCATAGATGAGAGAAAAGGCAGTATTAAATCCGAAATTGGATACTCGAGGAGAACGTTAAAATTATACGAGTCCAAAAGAACAAACGTATATCACAATTTCATCCAGAAAGAGAGAAACAAGAGCAGCAGCGCCATTAATAATGGTCCGTCCTCGCTACAAAGCAATTTGCACAGCCAACGAAATACTTTTTGTTTAGAATTGAACCTGAAAAATAATAATTCCATAAACCTTCTCTTGCGTGGCGAATTCTTTGATCCGTTCGGTAGACGCGAAGATGCTTCGGCAAAAACGCCCTCGAGAAATGAGGAAAAGGCGGCAGAAGAAAAAGGGAAGGAAATAAAGACCCTATGAGATAAAAGGGAAGAAGAGAGAGGGAGAGGTAATCCTTGAGTGGCAATAAGGGAAGAGGATTTCTGGAGCGAGAGAGAGAGAGAGAGAAGAACTGATATCGGATTGGACGGGCAGTGGTCGGGGTGAAATAGGAGGAGGGGAGTAAAATACGGGGAGAGAGAGAGAGAGAGAAAGGAAGAAAGGAGAGGGAGAAAATAAAACAAATAGCGTTGAAGGACGCGCAAGAAGGATCGCTTGACTCTTGGAAAGAGGAGACACTGGAAGATTCTTCGCCGAAAACATTTTCCATATTCCGCTCCTATCTCTTCAACGATCCTTAAATACGACGGTATCTACCATTCGGTTTTTAGGCGCGTTTCGCTTCCAGCATGAGCGCCTATTATCGTCGGTCTGTCCGTCCCTCCGTCTGTCCGTCCATCCGCATGTTCGTTCTCGGCTTCTACAGAACGGATTTTCATGAAATTTTATATTAAGGACTCACAATCAAAGATAATGAGAAAATCGCAAAAATGAATCACGTACCTACGCCGATCAGGTGTACCACTTTACTGGTGACAAAAACTGAAATTTTCGTCATATCTCGTACATTATTAGTCACATCAAAATTTCTTTCAAATAAAAGTTGTACAATTACTAAAGCAGAATATTTCTTCTCCTACACATTTTTATCGTAGAAGTGGCCGTTATCAAGAAAAACAAACCAAAATGTCTTAATTCGAGTTGAATTTAGAAATCTTCTTGCATGGTTATTTCTTCATTGTTGCTAACATTAACAATCTCACAAACAAACGTTTAACTTCCCTATGTGTGCATGTAATATTATTAAATAGGAAGAAAATGGATTATTTATGAAGAAGAAAAAACTTTAAAACGCTATTTCCTTTAAGTACAGGTATATCATTTCTTTCTAATACTCCATTGCACGAAACGCGCCCATTTGTGATACGTTGTACACTTTCCTATCTTGTTATTTAAACAGGACGGGTGCATACATTTTACAGTAGGAATTGTTTGATTTATTTTTCCTCATGCAGTTTTCAACTACGTTTTATATACATAATATGTAAATCCTCAATGCAGTTATAGCGTGTAAATATTTTAACTTCCCAAGATAACAAACGCGTATTAAATGACGAACTCATTTAACAA
Source organism: Uropetala carovei (assembly GCA_036926305.1). Taxonomy (NCBI): domain Eukaryota; kingdom Metazoa; phylum Arthropoda; class Insecta; order Odonata; family Petaluridae; genus Uropetala; species Uropetala carovei. Next base: position 4,266,337 of record JAXCHB010000198.1, read on the forward strand.
TATTATGCATACGCAACAATTTAAAAATTACAATATTTATTCCTATTGATAAACACTTTTTTTGCATGAATCATAAACTTCAAAATGATGCAATGAGTTTTATTAGGAGTCGACTTGGCAACGTCGCTTGTGAACCTTGCAAAAGCGATTTGAATGGCTTTGATCCAAAATGCAAGAAGTATCTGTTTTTCTTATGGGGAACGAATCGGTAGTTTATAAAAGATGGGAGGAAAATGATAAATAGACTTTACTTTTGGAGATGGAAAAACTTCTGGAGCCTTTTGCCAAGAGAACTGAGGGACTTAGGGGCGGAAAATTGATGCCAAAAAAACTTTCAAATTGTTCAGTAACTTTGGAGATTCTTTCGTAACGAACGAATATGACTCAATAACACTAATCTCCGCAACAAATTGTGGTTTACGGATTCTTCTTTTTTTAAACTCGGAAAGGTTGCGATTTACCCCGTAACGTATTTAAAATAAAATATTAATTTTATTTTATGAATATTTAAATTAATATTCAAGACTTAAAAGCGAGAATGATAATTCAACAACTTACATGTAATTTATTAATATGCGTAACTATAGGAAGATCTAGTATTTCATCTTAAAAATTTAGCTGTTTTTCTTGAAATTAATTTTTTACGCGATAAATTAAATTACATAAAATATTCGATGAATAGTATATCAAGCTAATACCGATTTTTCATCAATCGGGCTCTTTTTTATTCCGAAGAATCGGATGTCTACGTCAATAAAAATCAGAATGACGTCACATCGATCTGAGCGCACTTTTAAGAAAATGAAAAATTCTTTCTTCTTCTCAGATTTCACCAAGTGGAAAAATTATTTTTCTTCTTTTATTAAGGTTCCGTATATTAAAATTTCTGTTTGCAAACAATGTTTCCCGTCAACAATCAATTCTTTTATTTACTACCGACGGCATTTATTAATTAGGTTAGACTGGTAGGTAGTGTGCCTGTCTTCTAACCCAAAGGATGCGGGTTCGAATCCCTTTTCGGGCATGGATGTTGTGATTCGTCTTGGGGTTTTTCCCTTACCTGCACACAAGCCTTTGGCTTTGCGGGGAAGGCATCATTTAAAAACACACACATAGTCATTTAAAACTATTAAAAACGCACGATTACTATCAAAGCACCAATTTTAAAACGAGAAATTAATCTTATTAATTTACTGGAAAATTAGTGCTACGAAAAAGTGAAGTTTATCAAAAATTCACGTTTTGGCAGCCCTGATTTTCGTGAATGATTAGGATGAATAATAATAATCGTTAAAAAACCAATAAATTTATCATTCGCTTTAATAAATCTCCTTCCTGATCGCGAGAGATGACATTCTTAATTAGTCGCCATTACAGAGTCGCATCGCAAAAGAGATCAAGCGCTAAACTGACAATAACGAAAGTGGTGTGTGAGAAGAAGAAATTGATATTGATTCGCTTATATTTCGTAGTGTACGGCGTTGAATTTTCTTAAAATTGGTTGACGTAAATCAATGCTCGTTCTTTCCTAAAAATCGACGACTGATATCGTCGTATGTCTCTATATATTATAAAATCGTAATGTTTATCATGATGCGTAACGCTTTAGTTTTGTGAATAATTCGATTATAAATAAACCTTGAAGCTTGAAATTTCTCAGAATTTCAGAGGATGAATGTCGCTTCTCATAAGATAACACGTAAAAATCACCTTTTTGGTTTGAAGGCTTTCATTCTTTTACCTACTCTTTAAAATATCTTGAAATTAAGTTATCGAAACGAAAATTTCGCTAGAACACGCCAAAATGAATGAGGATTCTTATTATTACCGTCGAATACTCAATCTCATTCGAATTCGCTCATATTTGTAATTTATACTCGAGTTTTGGTGAATTTTTTAACATTTCAATAATAAGATTCCATGGTTACCGGTATCGATGTGCTCGGTAATTTCCGTGCATATGCACTTAAATAAAGGCTTAAAGATCGAAAATAAGATTAAAACTTGCTCGTAATGACCCAAGATATGAATTTACTGCAAATAAATCGAACGCAGTATTCATGTTATTTATATTTTTTATCTATATTACTGAAATCCTAATTCTGGTTATCTCTTTTTAACGCTCTATACCTCAGCTATTTTTAATCTCCGGGAATTTCAGTCCTCTAAGTTTATTTTTTATCGAGCTATTCAACTAATTTTATTAATTTTTTATTAAAACCGAAACATACATCTCTTATAAAATATATTCATAAAACTCACATTCAAAAAGTATTCCCTTTAAACTAATGTAAATCCAATAGGTACATACATGGTAGGAACGAAGAAACAGCGAGCAATGGGGGGGAGGGAGGGAGGGGGATGTTGGCGAGCGTTTTAACATATTTTTGCTCGATTTTTACCTAAAAGAATTTTACAAATTGAATTCCTCTAAATTAAATTTTATTAAAAGCGTATGTGTATAAAAATGAAACACATCTTGTTTAACAGATTTTTTATTGTTAACTAAATCTTTCTGAATGTGTTGTTGTTGGCTTTGAAAACCAACCAAGAAAATAATTTTCGGAATGAATTAAAAACTATATATATTCTACCCTTCGTGCCACTAATTCAAGAAATCCTAATCAATCTCAGTGCCAAATTTAATACGACGTGAATAAATCGCGAAAACAAATGTAGGCGTGTATAAATGAAAAGTTTCGAATACACAAAATGAAAAATAAACAGGCTTGAGCCCAAACTTTCATTCCACGCCACCATGCGGCAAAACGTTCATTTACCGCCACTAACGGCAATTGTTTTGAGATATAGCCTGAAATATCTCCCTGTGTCCTTCTCATTTGGTTTTCCGATTACTAAAATGTAATTTTTCTTATTTCCCTCGTAGGATCTTATGGGCCGTCACCCGAGTTCACCACGTGCAGTTTCACCGAGTCCCGATGCGTGTCGCGTCACAATTTCACGGAAACGGTCACATTCAGAGTCTGTCGCGCGGAAAAAACTCGGCGATAAGGCGAACGGATGAAAGAAGGGGCGGGAAGAAAAATAAAAAGGCCCCGTGATATCCTTCCAGCCGCGAGGCGTGAATATCAGGTGTGCCTCTCGGCATGACCCAGATCTCGTCTCATTTCTTCCGCCCGTCCCTTGGAAACACAGCTTCCGCAAAAGGATTCCTTCTTACGGCCGCTGTTTTCATCTCGTGCTAGAAAGGAAACTTTTTTCGACGGAGGAATGTTAATTAACTTATGGCGCGGATGACGAGAATACAAAAAAAATGATTCTCGCTGCATCTTATTCGAACTAAAACGTGGCGACCTCCTCCTACTCGTTTTCTCTCAACACTAATCCGAGCAGAGAGGATCACGTAAGCATAGAAGTAGTATGTATGCATCCGTTCCAATTGCGCTTAACGAATGACGACGCGAACGTGGCTAAAATTAACAAGTAATGGGTATAAAAATAAATTTTTATAAATAACTTTTATATTTTAACATTTATTATACTCGTTACTTCAAATTTGGTGAAATTACCTGCATAAGTTACCTTTTACTGGTGGAGGCGGTGTTACATTCAATTAATCTGGATATCAAGGCTGAAGGTATTTCTTGTCGTATACAAATCAACGAAGCGCAACACGAGTAATATCAAAGGTAAGTAATCGGTACTATTACACAATCATTATGGGAGTAAACGTGCTTTGATTGCTTTTAATACAAGAGAGAGGGAGAGAGGGGACAAAGGAGGGAAATGACTTTCAATACAATTAATGTTTCTGATGCCAATTTGATCTCCATAAACAGCTTGAACGATCGAATCTTTACTCCCGTTGATATTTCAATGGGCATTACGCTAGTAAGGTTTTAAAGGAGAAATATAAGACTCTAATTCCCATTAAAAGCTTACCCATATGAAAGCATTAAGCTGTTGCCTAGGAAGCTGATTGTTGGGCCCAGAAAAATTACCACTTTTTTCCGATAAAAACTATATATTTACCCTAATTCTACTCGGATTGAAATTCTGTCTTCAAAAATAAGAAACTGCAACTTATATCCTATCCGATAGTTTAGGTCTCGAGTTCGTATCTTGACGGGAAATAATTTTAAAGTGCAAATATAAAAACCTCTACACCAATTTACGTTTTATTATGGGCAAAAAATGGGGCAAAAAGGGGCCAAAATAGCCCCTCAAACTAAACCTTGCTAGTCCATTACTCTTGGGCTTTACGATACATTTACCCGCAAAACTAAACAAACCCATAACTGATTGGCCGGTCTCGACATTTACGAACCCAATCACCGGACAACGGGGAGGGTTTTTTTGGTTCCGGGCGGGGCGAAGGGCGCGCTAGCGCCCGGAGACGACTACCCATTAAAACAAAGCGAGCCGGAGGCTCGCCAATATCCTCGTTTATTAGGCAAATACAAAGGCAGAGTTTGAGAAAAGGCTTTGGTTTGCCATCTTCATGGCTTAATGGTTATGCTCTTTCTTACTTTCTGAGAGTAATCCGTGATCATTCGGGAAAATGATATTCGGGAAAATGATCATTCGGGAAAATGATCATTCGGGAAAATGATTTTCGGGAAAGTGATTTTCGGGAAAATGATATTCGGGAAAGTGATATTCGGGAAAGTGAGATTCGGGAAAGTGATACCAAGTCATAAAACCGCAGGTAAAACAGTTCGTTTATCTAGGTAGTTTAATTACTGAGGATAACAGGTGCACGGAAGAAGTAAAGAGAAGAATAGCCTTGGCAAAACAAGCATTTCAAAAGAAGAAGAATGTATTAACAAGTAAGCACATTAATACTGAAATAAGGAAAGCTTTTGCAAAAGCATTTGTATGGAGTGTATTACTTTATGGAAGTGAAAGTTGGACTTTGAGAAAACATGAGGAAGCCCGTTTGGAAGCAGTGGAAATGTGGATATGGCGGAAAATGACAAGAACAAGTTGGACTGAAAGGAAATCAAATGTAGAAGTATTAAGGGAAGTGAATGAGGAAAGGAAGTTATTAAAAGAAATGGAAAGAAAGAACGTAAAATTTGTTGGCCATGTTATAAGGCATAATGAGTTGATTTCAAACATTTTTGAAGGCAAGATTTTAGGAAAGAAAAGTAGAGGAAGACAGAGGAAAACTTATTTAGAGGACATCAAGGTGATAATGGGATGTGATGGATATGAAAAGCTGAAGAGAGCAGTAGAGGAGAGAAGCGAATGGTTGCGTCGACAAGGCTTAGCCTTTAGAATATGAATGAATATATATATATATATATATATATATATATATATATATATATATATATATATATATATATCGAGTGAGGTAAATATAAAAGTTATTAAAAAAAACCTACTCTCTTTCATTTCACCATTAATAAAATCAACGTAAATTTGCGAAAATAATTTCTCTCGATGGCACGAAAATTAAAATTTGCGGTGACTTTTGCATCAACAGTAATCCAAAATCATGCTAAGAATCGCTTCGAAATGTTCCGAACAGGTCACTGACCGAAATTCGCTCTAAAATCGAAATTCTTAGACGCCTTTACAACCGACCACTTGTTCGCACGTTCTTAGACAAAGGCACGTTAATTTACCTTCTCGGTACATCTACCTGTTTTATCACATAATTATTTTTTCATATAATATTTTTTAAAACCTAAGTTGTGATAATTGGAAAATGCACATCCAGTCATTAAAATTTTCCTCTTTTCAGCTAAGAGAAACGATTTTGATAAATTTCAATACTTCACAATGTTAACAATGTTCAGTTAGACTGAACGCATCTCCATAGGGACGGCTAATAATTCCATTGGGACAGCCGAGGGGAAAACAAATACCAAGCCGTCAGTAATTTACCTAACTAATCAAAGTTTATTCAGGAAAACAATTAATTTCCCCATTTAAGATTTGAATAAGGTACGGTTAATATTCGAGTAAATCGAAGATGCTTGGATATTTTAAACCAGATAATCGTTTTTACGCTAAACACTCGCCTACGCCATGATAAAGTATCACAAATCAGATACTTATGTTATTACCCGCACCCTATTATAGGCATGTTCTCAGCCCTTCGGTGGAACCTAGTTCAATATCGCAATTTTTACCATCCTATAATGCTGTCCGCTCCGCGTTCTCTTATTCCCCGTTCCCTCCATCTTGCCAACCTCAGATCAGCCAATCCAAATCGCTCAACCCCGACCCGACCTTCGTCCTCTCTTTTCTCCTATTTCCCCTCCCCCCTCCCCTCCTCCTCCTTCCCCTTTCCCCTCTCTCTCCCTGCTCACCCCTCCTCCCTTATAGGCCCTGCTTCGAATGAACTCCAGCGTCTCTTTGCAAGGCCCACTCCAAATGTAATTTGCATCTCGGCTTCGCGAAAGGTGATTTGAAACGCGGATCCTGTTTTTTTTTTCACGACTGGAGAAGGAAAGAATGGAAGGGGAGAATAGCGAATGAAACAGAGAGAGAGAGAGAGGGAGGGAGGAAAAATAGATGCGTGTGCGAGCTGCAGATGGACTGGAAGCTGCAAGAAAGAGGGGAGGGAAGAAATGGAGAGGGGTAGCAGAGGAGAGAGATAGGTAGAGGTGGGGTGGGGAGAAATATGATGTGTCAGGAAAGAAGAGTGGGAAAGAAAGAGCGAGAATAAACACGAGCTTAAAGAATGGAAATGGTGTAGGAGGAGGTTAAGGGAGACGGAATGGCGACGAAAAATATGAGATCGAATCGAAATTATAACGAGAAAAGTAATGGGCGTCTATGCGTTATTCGCTAAGTGAAGCCTCGTCACTTCGGCAGTGGGATTCGAGTGGTTTTTGCCCGTTCGGGCGTTTTGTCACACGCGAAAGCCATTCGAAGTTAATTAGAGTTTGCACGTTATTATATAAACTGTCGATATTTTTATCCAATCAATTTTAAATCAGTCTGCCTTTTTAAGGCAATTCAAACATGTTCAACATTTCGAACGCCGAATTTTAAGATAGATTGTAAAGTTGCAGGTAATTATATAATTGATTAACCGAAATTCGTTTCCGCTGTTTAATTATAGAGGGAAACAAAATACAAGATACAGGAGAGAATCGGAGGAGGAAGTGACGAAGTGAGCGAAAGAGAGGGAGGGGAGGAGGGAGAGGGGGGGGAGAGAGGGGGGAAAAAGGGGGGAGAGAGGGGGGAAAGGGGGGGAAAGGGGGGGAGAGAGGGAGATGGGGGATGAAGGGGGGAGGGGGAGAAGGGAGAGGGAGGGGGAAGAAAAGGCGATGGAGACACTTCATTTAATTTTCCTTAAGATGTCGAACTCAAGGCAATAGGGTCCCTTTGAAATTTTTAAATTGGTTTTCCTCGAAGGGAAAGGAAAAAAGAACAATTAGCCAAGATGCAGCCTGCGCAAAATCTTCTCCAATCTAGACAGGAGCAAGGAAACGAATGTCAATTTATGTTTAGGTGGTTAGAAATAATTTAATTTGGCCGTACGTATTCACCGAAGAGAATCATTTAATCTCTTATGGATTTCTAACAACGGAAAAGAATTCAAACAAGTTATTTATTCCGGTCCTATTTCAGAGACAAATCCTATTTTAAAATTTTATTTATTTACAAAACTCCTCCAGTTTTGTATATATTTAAATACAAACAAAGACCTTATTTGCAATTCAACATTATTATAATGTTAGCGTCTATTATCGAAAGCACATGGAAAATTTTCCTAAAAACCTGAGAACTTCAACGCATCCGCATCAATATATTTCCAGCTAAGGCCTTGACAACGATCATAAAAGAATCAACTTCCAAGCTATGCCGTAAGATAAGAAAAATAAAAATGAACTGAAAAAGCACATTCCAAAAGTGTTTTTTTCTTTTTAGAATCCTGATAGGCAATCGCAAAAAAACGTCAAAATATCAAAGTACCTATTTCAATGAATAATTTCCCATGCATTTAATAAACACACACACAAATGTTGAATTTTAAACATATATAAATAAATAAATTTATTATTAATATTTTTAATAAATAAAAATTTTCACCCATATTTTAGGAATGAATAATGATAATTCAAGAGCGGACAGTTCGATTTCGGTCAATTTTTCGCCACATGCTGATCGCGTACCTTTACAGGTGTTGTATAGGTTGATAATATCATAATGGTTCGATTTCATGTTATTTTATTTCCCTCTATTCAGTTACCTTATGATAAATTTTTCCTTTACAATTTAAAATTTTAATTGAGATTGGAGCTCGTGACGTATTGACGTTAAAAAGAAATTAATTTTTATTTCAGTCGAGTAAACTAGAAAACTTTTCTAATCAGTGTAAGAATGAATTTCAAATTCGAAAAAAATCGAGGTTTTTATGTGTACATTAGTAATGAAAAATTACTGTTGCCATAACTACCACGCGCCACGCGCTTTTTTCCCGTGCTCAAGTTCGCCAATTAAATTGCTCTTTCCCGCAACGTATCTCCACACACAAGGGCAAACAATAGAGGTCAAGGACCGTTCTGTTTTATAGAAGATTTATTAGTTAATCTGCGGTTTAGCGCTGAAAGGTTGCTAGCCTATCATCAGTCAAACACCTTTTAAGAGAGCGAAGTGCGTTACGCACACAGAGAAAGGAACAGGGAAACCCAGTAGGTACCGAAATTAGCCTGCTTTTAACAAGCAGCAAAGGGGGTACAGCTTAACGTTCTGAGCTCTTTAGACCCATGAAAAACAGAATTTCGTATGATTTGAACTCTGGGCTACAGCGTGGAAGGCAAACACTAACTACCCCTCCATCACATTATATTATCTGTACATCTATACATATCTATAAAGAAAATTGTATGTATGTATTTATGTTTTTTTATAGCTCAGAAACTACAGCACGTAGAAAAAAGAGGAAGATATCACTTTAACCGGAATAAAGAGATAAGTGGTTTAGTCAGGTTTTTATATCCATTTGGTAGACGTTTCTAATTTAAAAAATATTTTCTTTTTTCATTTTCTCCATTTGAATAACATAGGGATGAGTGCAGCTTATTTTTCATTAGGATTTTAAAATTACTTAGGAACATGGTACGAACTTGAGACTTAGATGGCTCTATGAAGAAAAGAACAAAGTTTTTTTTTATTGAAGACAGAATCCGAATCATGATCGAATTAGTGTAAAAATGAGTTAAGAATCAGGAAATTTTGTGACAATACCAATCATAAGCTACCATGACAACTACTGCCGCCGAAGTTGAAAGTCCTATGCATTTATATGGGAAAATTTATAACGTAAAATCGTTTTTAATTTTCACTGTGCGATTTGGTTTGTTTACTTGGCCATAAAATATTTGTTGATTTTAATTGAAATATTACTAATAAATAGTTTTTAATGAGATTTTCGTGTGGCGTAGAGTTCTCCAAAGCAAGTTTTTTTTAAAGTACGTAATAAACTTAAATAATTCTACGTAGATTTTCCACAAATTGTGATTGGATAAATCGTTTCATTGTTTCCAAAGTATTGCTGATATAAAGAATTTTCTCGTAACAGGACTCATGGACGAGAGAATCGAGCTAATAATCGGAGGATAATATTTATTCTGTATTTCTTGAACTTTCTCTATTTTCTTTTTTGTCTTTCGTTAAATTAATTAATTTCGTTTGTTCCTTTGTTCATCCAATTTCCGTTGATTATTGTGCTCTTGCTGGTTTTCCTTACAGTTTTCGTTTTGAAGATACCTATCATTACGAAACTTCGCATAGGTATATAATTTTACCCTGCGGATAACATAGGCTATATGGCGATCAAAATTTGGGGGGAGGGAGAGCTTAATACAATAATTATCTTCCCAAGATTACACGTTATTTTCGATTTTTCACAAAGAAATATTTTCTTCATTCGGCTAAATAGGTAAATACGGACCGGTTTTTCATTTTTGCTTTATTGGACGGTTAAAACTGTGTACTGTTATTCTTGCGATGTTTACATGTTACACGGTCGAAATTCAACGGGAACTTCTGCTAGTTTTATCATATTATTTTATCTTCAGCTGACTTTTTTACTTCACCATTTACCTATCTTGAAATTGTTAAATTAATATTATATGCAATTTAAAAGGGGAACTTATTCATAGAAAGCTGCACTAAGGAACGCTTCTTGGAGCAATGCTATTGAAAAATGCTACTCAAATAACTAAGAGGTGACGGAAAAAAGATCGGTGCGATTGTGTGTAAAGGACTGACAAATGAATGCCCCGAAAGTTACATCGTAGACAAATTCACAAATGCGTCGTTATAGCATCGTTTATATATTTAGCGCCTTCACCATAAACTGGGTTTCATCTGATATATTCCTCCACACATCTGTAAAAAATTCAGCCTCGATCTTAAGAATTTTTCTGAAAACAAACCAAAATTACTTACCACCAGAAGAAGAAGCCAAAAGATCCGTTTCGTGATATCTACATAGATAGGGAATTTCGCACTTTTGGAATTAAAGGATCCCATCTCGAAGCCCGATCTTCTTTTGTCCCTTATTTCTCATTGTCTCTTTCATCGCCATCTTTATCATCGCCGTCCTCTCAACCTCTTCCTTCAGAATTCTTTACGACCTGTGCCCCACCCACGCTTCCCCCCCTCTCTCTCTCTCTCTAGCTTCCCTTTCTCTCTCTCTCTCCCTCTCTTTTTTAGACTCGCTCCTCCCAAGCCCTTCTCTCTTCACCTCCCACTCTCCTTCTCCCTCTCCCTCCTTCCCCTCACCCCTTCCCCTCCCTCCTTCCCCTCCCTCCTTCCCCTCCTTCCTTCTCCTCCCATTCCACCCACCCACTTGACAAATTCACGTATTGGACCATTATTTCCCCGCCCCGTGATCCTCCTTCCAAGACCTATTTCTCCCTTCCCCCTCCCCCTCTCTCTCTATCCTTCCACTTCGCTTTCTTTCGTAAACCGATTCCTTCTCTTCTATGCCAATAAACGCATCATTTCATTTCTCCTAAGCACGTCAAAGAATTTCTGTTGAAGTCAGCTTTCCTCTTGATTCAATAGCTGATAAAGCTAAAAAATCTGATGTGGCCAACACATGACTTCCTCCATATTTGGGGTATAAATATTTAAATTATTATGAATTGCTTTACAAGGAAAAATTATTATTTCGTAAAAGAATACAGTCGTCCTTATTGCCGTAAATTATATGTTGAATATGTTTACAAAATTCACCGAATGATGGTGGCGCTGTATATTGGAAATTTACGAATTAATTAATTATCAACTAAGTGGAAGGTTCTACGAAAATTTGTTTCAAACAAAATGTGGAAGAAATATTATTCTCTACAACTTTGGTCCTCACGAAGATTACCAATAACGACGTTTTTAAGGAGATATTTGACGGAAACCCATTGATAAATAATTCCTAAACAATAACTGCTATGGAAAATTGTTCCAAATGAAATCTGTAGGAAATTACTTCTCTATAACGTTTGTATCGAATTGTATATACAATAATGATGTTATAACGGAGATATTTCGGCAAAACCGAATCTGGTTTCGAATAAACCTCGACTTCCGGTTAACCGTTATTGTCCAAAAACTAATCAGTTCTTTGTGCTCATACCAAAGTGTTATAATATATTAAATTTGGTAATTATATAGCAAGTGCTTTTAGAGTTAGAGCACCCACAATCACATACACACACACACACACATACATCATTCCGAAAATAGTCTAAACGTGTTCTATGGACCTCAAAACCTTTTATTTACGTTGAAATCTCGAAGTCGATTTTTTCATGAAAACAATACTTTCTCTATACTACGTATATCGAGAAAGTAAAAAAGAGAGTGGAACTGCATTGATGTTTTTGCCACTAGAGCGATTACAACCGGAGGAAATAACGCTATGATGCTTAGCTATTTAATAAAGGTTCTAATTTTTTTATACCTTGGCGATTTTCCTCTCTCTATCAAGTAGGTTTTACGACGAAGGTTGTGAACAAAGGTAAAAATCAAAAGGCGCGTCTTCGCGTAGAGTCATTTACCGTCTCAATGCGGTTCGTTCTCCTCAAACAGCCGTCCGCGTACCTCGCACCCGTGTGAAGTCCGTCCACTTTTCTAATTTACCCATCATACCTTTCCCCCCCCGAGAAAGGGGCCCTCACCGCCCCTTCCGCGTGATTCGTCTACGTCGCATCTCTTCGCATTCATATATTTGCTCCAAACAAGCCTCCCATAATGTTCGCTTCCGCTGAAATATTAACAACGCTATTGACTAGCTCAATTCCCCTCGGGCCTAATTATTTCTTCATGTAGCCGTTCCCTTTCTCTCTCTCTCTCTGCCTTCCTCTCTTCGTCATCCCTTTTTAATATTCAGAGTCTCGCTCCTATAAAAGCCTATTCGCTTTCTCTGTCCGGCATTTTCTATTCGTTTTTATCTTTTTTATTCAAGTCCACGCAGAAATTCTCTCTTGGTAGTTTTTCACACCGATTGCTCCACTCGCTTACACGACAAAAATATAGAATTATAATGGTATCAGACACACCTCCATAGAATTATTTATTTATTTATTTTTAAATAGGCATACTACAGCACGAGGCCAATTACAGCTGATTGATTAGTAATATAAATTACTCATCGAAGGAGAAAACGCTATAACAAATAATAAAATAATTCCTTCCCGTTAACATGAAAAATTTAATAACAATGGCAAAGGCACTAAAACACATAATTAGTGAGGAAAAGAAAAGAATTTGTTTGTGGAGTTAGAGGCAAAATTGTGTAAAAGAGAACTTATAGGAAGATGAAAGAGGTCCTCATCGTAGTGAGTGGAGAGAGTATTAAAGCAAAAGGGGAATCGTGAAGAAAAGAGAACGTTTGGTGAAAGGCAAGCGAAAGTTTCTGCAGAAATTGTCATGGCACATATAGAGGAACCAATTTTCACGGAAGATGCCGTTCGTGTGACAAATTAGAAAGTGTTATTAGTTATGCGAAATTCTCTATTCACGTCTACATTTATAGCTTGCCTATTACAATGATTACTCTTGAGGTAAAATCGTCAACGTGCAGGAAAGAGGCGCGTGAGCATATTTATTATTTCGTATTATTATTACATTGAGGTTACAATTTGGCCATTAGGCCAGGTGGCAACTTTACAGACTGATGCATTTACAAACATTGTTCCAACATACCACAACACATTTACAGTTCCTATTCGAAATCTTTCCTAAATATTACAAAATTATATAGTAACGTCCAAATGGAATTTACTGTTTCAATAATTAAAAGTAAATCTAAATTTGCACCTACTGACTAATGAAATGATAACGTAATGCAAGGATTTTCAGGGTTCCTGGAAGGCGTTGACGGCTATCGAAGTGGTCCCGGGGACAACGAAGTCCCCATCGTACATACATCACCCATCCAGTATATCCCCTACTTCTCCTCACAATAGTTAATATCTCTAAATATCCTTAATTGCAGTTTTTGTATTGAAGAGGCATAAATGCTGAGGAAAGGTCCCCAGCACCTCTGCAGGAAGATTGTTCCATTCGTCTATTCTCCTATTTAAAAATGAACATTTACCCCAATTTGTCCTTTTTCTTGCTGGCTCTATCTTATATTTATGATCTCTAAGTACACTGGCTTCGCCATTCCGATATCTATGTTCCTCCATGTTGGTTTATTGACGTACGCTCTGGATATTCCTGTTAACCTAGCTTTACTTCTTCGCGATTTTAATGTCTCCCAACCCAGCTAAAGGAAAGAATCGGTACAACATACACTGTACAAACTTTCTCATATACTAATGCGTCGTTTAGTTATATTTAGAAAATGAAAATCGTATAAGCTGGATTTTAGAAAATCCTATTTTGACCAAGAATAAACTAGACTTATATTCATTCATTGAGAAAAATGAAATATGCAGTATTATTGCAGAAGTATACTCAAGTAACTGTACGAAATTTGATCAAAATCGTTAGAGGCGTTTTTGAGAAAATCAATTTATTGTTAAAGTTGCCTAGAATAAACTAGACTTATATTCATTTTTTGAGGAATATGAACTATTTGGTATTATTGAAGACGTAAACTCAAGTAACTGTACCTTGGATCAAAATTGTTATAGCCGTTTTTGAGAAAATCAGATTGTTGTTAAAAATGCGTAGAATAAACTTCCCTTAATTATTGAGCAATTTCAACCATTTCTTCATATACTCTGATATGAATGATGAAGTGCCTAAGTACGAGATTTCATTCATTTTCGCTCTACCGTTCAGGCTCTAGCGGCAGTAACAGGCAGACAGACAGACGGCATTGCGAAAACCATTTTTTCGGACTCGGGTACACCTGAAACGTATATTTCCGTAAAAATCTCGAGTTCGAATTTTTTCGCGATTACAATACTTTCTCAACATACTTCGTATATGAGAAAGTAAAGAAAACAGCACTCGAAATAGAAGTCCAAATCCTTAAACGACGATTACAACTCCTTGTATAACACCATACAAAACCGACATCGCATGAACGCTCACGAGAATTTATTGCTGAACGTTTTTTTTTATTTGACCGGAATAAATCGAAAATATAAATCCCAGCAGAAAAAACTCTTTCGGATTGAAAAAAAAACTCTCTCCAATGAAATCCACGTTCAATTTCGTTATTTTCCCCAAATTCGCACGGCTTCTCCTATCTCACGTTTCCTCTTGTTCTCATAATTCCCATTCCACTTCCACTGCTCCGCTCTTCATCACTTTTCAATCCTTTGTTCCTATTTCGAAGCGGGACAAGTGCGAGAATGGATTGTAAATCTTTTGGAATAAGGTTGTTAAAATGCAATGTCTCAAGTGAACATCGTGTGCGTCGCCATGTTTTTTTTGTGATTTGGCGAGATTGCATCCGAGAAGAGAGAGATTTGACGGTTCGAATGAAATACGCCGGGCACAACGTAAAACTACAAAAGCGATAGTGCTGCTGATAGCTGGAACCTAATTTACGGTTATTCATTTCGTTCCAGCTCGACAAGTTAAGACAGTGAATTATTTTTCCAGAATATTAGACTGTAAATATAAATAAAAATTAACAAACGCGGCAGTTGACGTTTAAAATGCACGGCATCCGTAGAAAATGACTTCTTTTCCTTTACAATATTTTTCATCCAATGCGGATGGAGAAATTTAATTTAATTCCAGCAAAATCGAAGCAAGCCATGTTAATGCTCACGTTCTGACAAATCATAATGTTTGCTCAATTTTCGGAAATTTGTTTCGACTACTTTTAAATCAGGAGTCTCTTTTCTGAAAGCTTTTCCTTCAAAATCAGCTTTCCTCGGTCTTCTTGTTGCATGTGTGAGATCTATCAAGCCATTTTAGGCAGGATACCTTCAATTATGATATATATATATATATATATATATATATATATATATAAAGGTAAGTCGATCTATATCTGTCCTATTTCATGTATTCATTCCCATGCACTTTGCCATTTACTATTGATATTCACGCATTTCTCGACGCCTTCGCTACAGGACGGCATTTCTGGGGACGTGTCACCTCCACGTCTTTCCCTGGGAATGAAATTGAGCTATTGAAAATGGAAAGAGATGACTGCGAATGGAAGTGAGGAGAGGGAGGGGGGAGGGGGGGGGAGAGGGAGGGGGGAGAGGGGGGGGGAGAGGAGGGGGGAGAAAGCGAAAGGGAGAGAGAGAGGGGTCTGAGAGGAAAAGAAGATTTTAAAGAAAGGGGCCTCCGTAACCTTTTTATAAAGGATAGAGACCACTCGATTTAGAGGAAGTGGAGAAGGTTATAAGTGCGAAGAAGAAATATATATATATATGTATGTATGTATATTCAAGGAAAATGGCTACCACCAAAAAAAATAAACCCATTTTCTCCCTCCCGTAATACTACTCTCCCTTTCTCACCCTGAAATGCTAAGGGAGTCGCTTTGATTTGTGAGTTTTCGTGTTCGAGGTTTCGAATTTCGGCGTCGGCGTCGGAAAATCGTTCAAAAGAAATAAAACCGCAACGAGGAGTGTTTTTTTGCGAATTCCTTTTTTTTATTTTTAGATGGAAGTCGACGATGTTTGTTTGTCAATTTACCCGATATGACCGGCGATGGATGTACTTTCTCAACCGCTGCGGGATATGTAGAGGCGTTTTATTTTTACAAAATAAAAGCTGAAAGAAAAAATATCTTGAGTGCATTTGTTCGTAATAGTTAATAAAGCAAATTCAGTGTATGTATGTTAATAATGGCCACTTTCGATTAATACTGTGAGATTTTCTAACTTGAAAAACAAATTAGAAACAGTTAAATGTTGCTCATTATGGTTACGCACATTTATAAAAATATTATTTTTTCTTTTTAGAACCTCGATTTGAGTTTTACATATAGCTTTAAATAATAATTTAGTAAAAAAACTTTTTTAAATGTTTTCCCCATAAATTATGCGGGAGAATTTTCAAACTGTACATAGAATAAATATCATATTATTATGATAAATTCAGCAGTTTCTTGACAACGATAAACATTTGTGGAATAACAGAGCCGGGAAGTTCCGGTTCGGTTCCGAGTGATCAAAAGAAGGAATAGTTCCGTTTGGGTTCCGGAAACATTCCTGGTTTTTTTTAAATGTGCTTTTTACTGATAACATTTTACATTAATTACAACTTTTTTCAATTATATAAGAAAATTATGAAAGTTTATTAAAAAGTAGTGCGACCAAAGGTCATATTTTGAAAGAAAATTTCCTTTTCTTAATTCAAAACTATTCCCCCTCATTTTTCGAGCCTTTCTTCTTATTCCTCTATTTTAGATTCATTCTATTGAAATTGCCTTTTTACGCTTTCAATTTCTTTATGCATTCAAAAATGGTGATATAATTCAGTAAATGTTTGGGTAGATAGTATAGTTATATTCCAAACAATTGGCCACATAACGAAGGGGAAATTCCAAAAGGAACCTTTACGAATTTTGTCGAAATAAAATTAAAGTAAACTGAGTGACCTTATTTAGAAAAAAAACGGTACAAGATACATTGTACAAACTTTCTCATATACTAATGCGTCGTTTAGTTATCTTTAGAAAATGAAAATCGTATTAGCCTGTTTTTAGAAAATCCAATGTTTGTTAAAGTTGCCCAAGAATAAACTACCCTTATATTCATTCATTGAGAAAAATATAATATGTAGTATTATTGTAGATGTATACTCAAGTAACTGTACGAAATTTGATCAAAATCGTTAGAGCCGTTTTCGAGAAAATGGAATTATTGTTAAAATTTCCTAGAATAAACTACTCTTAATTATTGAGCAATGTGAACCATTTCTATGTATACCCTGCTCAGTATGATAAAATGCCTAAGTACGAGATTTCATTCATTTTCGCTCTACCGTCTAGGCTCCAGAGCCCGTAACAGACAGGCAGACAGACGGCATTGCGAAAACCACTTTTTCGGATTCAGCGACACTTAAAACGTGTATTTCCGTAAAAATCTCGAGGTCGAATTTTTTCGCGAAAACAATACTTTCTCGATACTTCGTATGAGAAAGTAAAACTAACGTTTAGAAATAAATTTCTATAAATAATACTCGTATTTTCAGGTCTTTAAGGGGATTAGATATAAATCTTAGAACACGAATTAGCTAATTATTTACACCGCGCATTACATATTTACAGTCAGGGTCGGCTTCAGACAGTTGGCCACCTTGAGGCTAGATAAAAATTTCCGTCCTCTACCAAACTGGTAGTTTAAAAAGCGATTTGTGTGCGTCCTTTATGGCTACTTTTAATTCACGCAATAAATACAAGTATTGTATGAGAAAATTTTAATTTGGAGGACGATTAATATATAGTTTTATCTTGTCGATAGCATCAAGACGTTGGATTTCTATTTTTGTCTTCAAATTCATAAAGCTCTTCTTGAATTATCGTTTTAATAAAACATCTTTGATAAATTACACAACAAATTCAACTTCTGAATAATATTATTAAAACAGGTTTATTTCTTTCGATTACGGATGATATTAAAATATCAAGAAACGACTAATCTTCCACGCTCACAATTTCATTGCATCCTGCCACTGTAGAGAATATTTTTTATTACTATGCAGAGAAAGATGGTGTATTCGAGTAGATAATTGAATGTTATTGTTAGTTCCTGCTTTTCGTTATCTTTGAACAACCTTTTACCAGAATCTATTACGCAAAATATGGAAACTTTTGCCTAGCTATTATTCTTCCAAATGGCACACGACGGTTAAATTCCTTCTCACTAATTTATCCAAATATTGGCTTAGAACGTTAGATTCAAAATCGCGAGAAGGATCACGATCTTCGAACAAACTTTCTTGTTCCTGAACAGGATCGAATAACAGATCCACTCATGAATGCGGACACCCAAAAGCGATGCCTCATTAAGATAGCGAGGAGTAACACCCACTCCCAGTTATTCAACCTTTCATCCCGACATCTCAACTCCATAGCTTCTTTAACCCTATCCATTTCAATCAAGCCCTCCTAGGTAACAAGAAAATCTCCTCCGATCCATTTGAATCTCATCTGGAGAATATTATGCCTTCCGACCCTTTTAAACTCTCAGAGGGCCCACCTCCTCCTACTACTGGATTATCACCATCTTCCAACAAAGCCTCCATTCTCTAAATTTCATTTCCGCGCCTTCGCCTTCCGAGAAGAGAATTCCCCCTTTTTTTGCGCCTCATAAGCTTTTAAGAATGATGCAATTTTAATCTCTATCGCTGGATCCGTGAATGGAGGACGTGAATTTTTTTGAGCTCGATGAATATTTCACTAGCCATTTGAGAGGGCGCGTTACGTCTGACCGTTACCATATTTTGAAAAAATCGTATCCTATATTCGACCATACAGGTCTTATTATTTATTTAATGGTTGGATCACAAAGCGCAGCACCTAATAGCAGGCCAATACTTTATTTAACGGTGCAAGATCAAATGAGGAAAAACGCTCCCTCCCTCTGCTTGCCGATCCAAGCCTCACTCTATTAATCTATTTCACTGATAGAAATCATTCATCTCTCCGAGAGGACCTCTCTCGCTTTATTATTGAAGGAATAAAATACTCAAAATTCACAAGCAATCCTATCGTTAAGGAAACTGAGGCCTAAAGCCTCTTCACTTTATTAAAAATAACGAAAATCTGCTAATATTATTTTAACTATTTGACGCTGCAAAAACCATAAGAAGTACTGATATAAATAAATATATATATATATTTCCCGTTAAATTTCAAAAGATTTAGTGAAGCTACTACAGCACAACATACAAACTCTTTAAAATATATAGTAGATACTTTTTAAATTACAATTAGCTTTTCTTAACAATTAATCATATTTGCTTGTAACAATCCGTTTCCGAGCCTATTGCATTCAAATATAACGATAATTTTATTTCCTATCATATTACTTTCGCCAAATCCAGCTTCATTTCTTGTGTAATTATGCCTCGCTGAAATATTTACTTTTATGGCTTGAAAAAGCAACGTACAATTGTCCATGATTGAACACTGACTGATAAATGTACACCAGATACGTGAGCTTATTTACGTTAATAAACATTATCATGTAGAATATAATGATTTTACTTAGAAAAAATGTAAGATTCCAGTATTCAATAGACGAAAGAAGGTTAGATTATTTCATCAATAAACGCTTCCTGAATAATAATCAGTATCTATTTACGTTGCTATCGATAAACATCGATCGTTTCGTTGCTTCAACAAAAGTGCGAATCGAATAACGCTAAACTTTCGTCTATTTATAAGCTTCATTGAAGCTAATTGAATCGGAGATGACAATGACGGCCGCCTTGGCAACGCCCGGAAAGAGTACTGAAAATCCACAACATTTGGAAACAAATTGCTTATTTCTGAAAACTTCCACCGTGTAACATGTAAACTTCGCAGAAATAAGATAATATAGAGTTTTATTCGTCGAAAAAAGCAAAAACAAAAGAAATCGGTCCATATTTACATATTTGTATGCTTGAAGGAAGAATACCTTGCAAGTCAAGAAATGGATTCATACGTGTTATCTTATGGAAAAATGTTAATCCCTTATATTGACAGCACTGATTAATCCGGGTTGAACAAACCTTGGCCATTCACTAAGGACGTAAGGAGGAATCGTACCAAATTTGGTTATTCTAGCTTTTACCGTTTAGGAGGAGTTCCATGAACAAACACACAAACCAAAAAACACACCTTTCAAAATATATTATAGTAGATATATATACACACACACCATTTTGACCAGCAGCAAAAATTGTCTAATTTCACGAAAAAATAAGTACTTACAATTAGTAGCATTTCAAATCAAACTAGTATCAAGCCAACCTCACTTTCATCGGCGTACCTTTACATTTACACAATGAAAAATATCATAATTTGAACGTGGGGTGTTAACTAAATGGTGCATAACTATGTTCAGTAGCCGTAAATGCTTCAAGTTAATACCACCGAGCGCATGTATGACAAAGGTCATGAAAAGGTGGATATTTACTGTTCTGAATGCAGCCGATACCCGCCTTTTGCATAAAGAGATTTGTATATTTTGTAAAACAGCTCCCTCAACAGAAAAAAACGGGATAAATATGAAGTAATAAGAAATCCGTGACTGAAAAGCGTAGCTGCTTCCTCAATAAAACGTACGTAAAATAAATAGAGAAGTACTCTATAGTAAAACGTGTTTTCTAAAAAAAAGGCGCGATAAGCGAGAAGTCTGTGCAAGTGATTTGGAACAGGTGGAGGGAATGGCCGCGCAAAAGTCCTCTTTCAGAAGAGAGAAACAAGCACCGAGTTCATAGTTTAAAGCATTAATTTTGTACAGACTCGGATAATGAGAATAGCCCGAGGCTTATAATTCTTTATTTTTCATATTCAATGCTCAAATTTTCATCCTATACGAAAATACACTAATGGCGACTTCTCATGTTCACTCAAGTTTATTAGCAATCGATATGCATAAGAATAAATATGGATAAATAAAATTAACCGAAGAAGCATATTGAATTGGATCATGTACTTAAATTAGGATAATATTTGAAAATCAGTTGAATGAAAAGAATCGCCATAACGATCGAGCTACACAAAGAAACAATCAATTTTTCACAAGTTAATCTGTAAAAATTACAACCAATTAACCGTCAATGTAGGCAAAGAGGACTGCCTCGCCCAGAAGTAAGCCTTCTTTAATATAAGGATGGTATATCTTGACTGATATACATGACCTTAGGACGGTAAATGGTTTGTGAGAGAGAGAAGACTTCTGCAACCTAGTAAGAGTCAGCCAATTAAAGTAGCAATCTCAATTTTCGCTCTCATAAATGTAATATACAAATGTTAAGCGGAAATAGTTTAACAACTTCTTGTGTAGCGTACGTTCGAAAAAAATTATGTTTCAAAAACATGCAATGATCGAAGGATTTAAAATAACAGACACAAATTATCAAAACTTCTTTCAAAATTGTACGATGTAATGCACTTTTGATTTGTTTACCTCCTTCCCATGAACTACAACCTTAAAACCACGCTCGGGGTTCATATGATATCATGCGCTTGCTCTTAAGACGTAATTCAATTAATTTTCAAAATTCAATTTCAAAAAATAAAGGACTGGTTCTATAAAAGAAGCTTCAAAATCACGAAGGAGGCGCCTGAGGCATATTGATATCTTCAAGAATTTTGAAGCATTTTTTACCTGTGGTAGGATCAAAAATACTACACGCATGCAACCTAGGATTAAGGTCTAGAGCAGTGTTTCTCAACCGCCGGTCCGCGGACCAGTACCGATCCGCGACCAATTATTTGCAGGTCCGCGAAACGTGGGTGGAAAGTTTAAAAAATTTTTAAATGTTTTGTACCGTTATGAATCTTAGTTCCCCTGCCTTCTTAAAACAGTTTTCTACTTGATACAGGGCGAAAATCTGTTAAATTACGGCTGCAGATAAAAGTTTAGAGTGCAATAACCGTACATACTCTGAATGGTTAAATGATATTTCCGAATGCGGTTTCTAAGAAGACAAGGACCACGGATGGTTGGACGTAATTATCACGACACTTTAATACTATATTGGTTCCATATAATCTTTTGCATAGGAGAAAGCAAAACTAGCGCTTGCTGTGAGACTTACTAGAGACCCATCGGCGAAACGGATGAAGGAAATATGGAAATCCCCAGGGTCACCGAGAGGGCGGCGATACCGGGGGAAAATCCCCAAGGCCCGGGTCTCTGAGGTCCCCGATATTGGGTTCGGACTTAAGGTTTTCCTATCGTGATATGCGGGTGCAAGACAGAGCGGTAACCGGTACCTACGGGTGTGGAGTTTTCTCCCTTTTCCATTTCCTTTTCTCAGATCTAGATTTGGGTTTGCCCAGTTCCATCCACTGCTTTTCTATCACCCCTTAGCACCCGGAAACTTCTCCCCATTACTCTAATTTTTCTTCCCTCAGGAAAATGTCGTCTTGGCGCCCGGGGCCTCAAACACTCGGAGCGTCCTAAGCACAGTCAGTTCTATAGAACAATATTGTTTACTCCAAACTTTTTAAAGAGATATGAGAGCTTTACTTTCTTTATTGACCGTATTTTATAATGTTAAGGTTGGAAAATTTAAGTACATTTAATATCACATATAAGGCTGACACGACGATGAATTTCATCGAATTAAACATTATTAAAATGCATAAATATAAAACTATGATTTTATTTCAAAATTTAGTTTTAATTAAAGCCTTTAATTCTTAAGTTTCGTAGGTTGTAATTAAATTTCATTGAAGAAAATAATTTTAAAAATGTATTAATTAAAAGCAGTTTGCTAAATTTTACCGGTCCTTGGTGGAATGTTCATAACGTTCACCGGTCTGCGACAGATTTTCGGTTGAGAATCACTGGTCTAGAGTAAGGTACCTATCGAATTTAAATGAGTAGGTATAGGAGTATCTGGGAAGCGTCTGTAAACATATTTGTAGTTTATGGCAGTAAGCTCACACTTAATTAGTTTCTTCTTCGTCTTCGTCTTCATCAGTTCAAATGGTCGTTTTATTTTTCCTGGCGTTTTATTGCTTGGCTTGTGGATCATCCACTTCTCATTCTAAAGATTTCTTCAGAGAGAAGAAGTCGAAACATCCCCGGATACGAAAGAAGTACGTGTAGTTTTGTTTGTATTGTGGAAATAGAAAAAAACAGCATTTTGCAAAAGAAACGGAAGACAGTAAATTGCGAATGGAATCACTCCGTGAATAATTCACTGAAAAGTGCTGATTTTACTGCCGTAGATCTTTCCTGAGGCAACAAGAGCTAAGGCGTTAAAGCTGTAAGTCCGAAAGCTAAGTTACTTTTAATTAAGGCTGAGAAGTTAGCAATTTTAATTTTGTAACATTTTAAGGATTTTTTCATTTCTATACGAAATATTTTAAGATTATAAATAACACTCTCACTGTAACTTACCCACCTAATATCTTGACTTGAATTCTTTATGCATATGTTATCGTGGTTGAATTTTAGGATATCTTGAGCAGTATCTTAGGCTCCTATTGCAATATAATGATTTCATAGTTCTTTTTTCTTAAAAAACGTTTTTCAATGAATTTATATTTTTGTAGAGTTGTTTAATTTAAATGATTATGTATAACGGATAAAACAATTGTAATGATGATGGTATCGTCCCCTCTACAGAAAAAATCCAGATCTGTCACCAGTACCCCCTTCTGCATAAAAGCCTGTGGTCGCCAGGAACTTAAATCGTTTCCACGTGGAATCTTTTGTTTTGAATACGTTTAATAGAGTGTTTACGATAATGACTCCCTTTTGTTTGTGACAATTCAAATACCATGAACTTTTTAAAAATCTATTATACTTTATAACATTAAAAAATAGTGTGTAACTTTATCCCTCTGTGAAAATAAGTGAAAAATACATTCAAAATTTTCGTGTGGAATGGCTCAGAGACACTAAATACAAGAACTGGCTCCGTAGATTAGAAGATGATAATTTAAAATATTTTTGTAAATATTGTAAATGCACGATGTCGGCTAAGTTGAGTGACATTGAGAGGCATCGTAACACAATGAAACACAAAAAAGCCGAAGAGCCCTTTAGTTCTCAACATCAAAATATATTGCCATTTAAGAAAATTGGCGAAGGAGAAGGTGCAAATGCAAAAGCAGAAGGTAGAATAGCTATATTCATAGCTGTACATTGTCCGTTAAGGATAGTTGATCACTTGAGTGAAATTTGCAAAGTTCATTTTGCAGGCAGCAAGGAATGTAAGGATTTCAAACTGCGAAGAACAAAATGTATTCCAATAATATGTAGTTCTATAGCACCACATTTTGTGGAAGATTTAAAAGCTGATTAAGGAAATAGAAAGTTCAGTTTAATTATTGATGAAAGTAATGATATAAGTGCTATAAAAATGTTGGGTATTGTAATGCGATACTATTCGGATTTTAAGAATCGGATCGTGGTAACTTTTCTTGACATGATTGAGCTCAGAGAATGTAACGCAGAAGGAATATGTGAAGCTTTAAAAACATCGGTCAGAAATAATGGATTAAATTTGCACAGGCTTATTGCAATTGGTACTGATAGTGCATCAGTCATGGTTGGTATAACTAATGGTGTGTATACAAAATTAAAGGCTGAGATTCCCCATCTGCTTCTTATCAAATGTGTCTGTCACTCAATCCAACTAGCAGTGTCCCACGCTGTCAATGAGTATTTGCCACGAAACCTACACTTTCTTATTAAAGAAACGTATAATTGGTTCTCACATTCCCCTGTTCGACAGGCTAAATATAAGGATCTATATAGTTCAGTGAATGATGGAATTCCTCCTTTGAAGTTAATTCACTATAGTCAGACAAGATGGTTGTCGATTGGATTTACAATTGTGAGAATTCTGCAGCAATGGTGTGAGCTTGAGAAGCATTTTGAAACTACTAGAAGAAACGAACGCTGTTATACAGCAAAAATTTTGTATTCAATGTTTAATGATAAGAGAAATTTGTTTCTTTTATTTTTGAAACCAATTATCGCAGAAGTGCAAATGGTGAATAAGAAATTTGAAGCTGAAATGGATGATCCTTCAGAGTTGCTGAATGACTTGTTACTTTTGATTGATTCTATAAGTTCAAAAGTTGTCATTCCAGGAATAAGATTGACTAATGATACTGTAATTGAAAATAATTTAGATCCGAATCCGTACTTGGGCTATGAATTCGGAAAGGAAATATCTGATTGCAAACTTACAGAAGAAAACAGAAAAAATATTCGCGTTAGCTGCGTGAAATTTCTGGTGAAACTCATTAAACAACTTCGTCAGCGTTTGCCTGAAAATATTAATGTCTTACAGTCAATATCGTATTTAAGTGCACATCATTGTCTAAATCCTGTAAAGCAGGATATTCTGGATCTAGCAAAAATATTCTACAGTGATGCGAGAATTCTTACACGCATTAATTTTCAGTGGAGAAAATTACATTACGTTAAATGGATTGAAACCTCTGAAACAACACGACTTTGGGCAGAAATTACTGCACTAATGTCACTTTTTTGCAATCTATTTTTAAACTTAAAAATCTTGATGAATATATGTAATAAATTTAGAAAAATATTAACGGCGATTTTTGTGTTTAGCGCATTATTTAGCGCCTTTTATTTTCAGATTAGCTCCTTTTTCGCTCTTTTTGATGGTCGACCTCGCGGGAATTCAAATTTTCAAACGGCAACACTGAACGTAACGCTAGATTAGAGCGTTCGAAAAAATACCTACGTCGAAATAGATAGTACGGATCATTTTTGCCAGACACGATATGAAAGGCCAACAGAGGCATTAGTTAGAGTTCATTTGGTGCTGTGACACCCCCTGCCGAACGCTTCTGGCGGCTTGCAGGGTATTCGTGTAAATGCAAAGTGAGCATAAAGCGATAGGAAAGGCATATTCTAAGAAAATACACCTTGGGTTACATATGATGCGAGAAAAGGACCGGAAGGGAAATGTAGAAGAAATATATGTACTATAGAACGCAACAGGCTAATAAGGAACTACTTGATCAAAACATAAGAAACGGAAAGGAGATTTTTAAGAGTTGAAGCAGTTCAGTCTTGTCTGGAAAAATTAAATTGTCAGAAAACGGGAAGTCGTACTTAATTGAGGTAGGAAAGGTAAGACATGATGCGAATAG